>VYZV01003947.1:66272-76405 GCA_013401275.1 Pandion haliaetus | reverse complement strand
GTTGGTTTTTTTGGTTTTTTTTTTTGGGGGGGGGGGGGGGGGGGGGGGTGGTGTGTGGGGGGTGGTGTTTAAAAAAAAACCAAACAACTTTGTAAGCAAATTATTATATTGAGGTCAAAAGAAATTGGGCAAGCTTTCACTTTGGTCTGCTTCCCTTTTATTAATCTTAGACTTACAGTGTTTTGGTACTGAAAATTCTGAAAAGCAGTGACAAATACTGGGTTTAAAGTTGTGAAAAGGAGATTTTTTTTTTTTCAGCCTTATTTGTTCCTCCAAAACCCTAAAGCCCTTATTTCAACATGCTTAACATTCTAAGGTGATCACAGGTTCTCCTAAAGTTAAATATCCTTTTACCAGCCAACAGCTTGTGCTACAGCATACAAAAAAACCCCTCCTGAGGACTCTGTTGCATTACACTTTGCAAACCAGTAGGTAAAATATGCAAGTACATTCTATGTCAACAGGCAGCAGTCCATTATGCCTTTGCATGATCAAGCACAGCATCACAGCGGGGATAGCTTTTTACCAAACACAGCCCTCAAATACCTCCCGTTTGCTTGCCTCCCCCAAGTACGTAACTATTATTGGTGCTCCCTACCGCTGCTTATGAGCACTAGGAAGGGTTTCAGGATTGGCTTTGCTATCCTAAAGCTATATAGCAATGTCACTAGTCTGTTAATGCTGTATCACCTCACAAGAGCACCGTCCTCTTCTCCCCCGCCCTTTGCAACTGTTAGCTGAAGACAGCATTGCAATCAAATTGCTACGTATTACCCGCACGTTAAAATTGGGAAAACTCAGGCACACACAGAAAATAACTTGTCCAGACATTTGCAGAAGAAAATAACCAAGAGACTTTGTTGTGGACTCCAACTATTCAGACTTCTTATTTGGCTTTAACTTACTAACGTTAAACATACTGGCATAGCAATGCATGGGTTTAAAAAAAAGTTCAGCACCTCCTTTCCTCTCCGACAATTAACAATTTTAAAAACAAGCAAAAATAAACCAGGCATTTCTAACAGGGAGCTGAGCAAAGACAAAGAAAAAGCATTTAGTTTTCCCAGTAATTTGTAGGAATCAAATCAAAACATTCGGGGGAAAACCAGCTTGAACCCTTCCAAATACTTTATTAGTCGTCATGAAGCAGTAAAAACTCCAGTGCGTTAAAAACACTTCATATCACTTTCAAGTATGATGAAAGCACAATCGATAGAAAGGCTTGTTCTCAGTGTGGTATGGATGTTCTTCAGAATATCAGCCCTAAACGCAGTGTAGAAGGCTATTTAGATTCTTAGGTGGTAGGGAAGAAAGATATTAATACCTAGCCCCCTTAAGAAACTTCTGCTTGGGAGAAGCTCTTTTCATATTCCTTTGTCAGTTTATTTTAGGCAAGGAAAGGTGGAGTCAGCTCCCAAGGCAGTAAATTTAACAAGCACCTCCTGGCACAACTGTTACAATCTAAACTGATTCAAGAACAAAGTTCAAGACATTTAGACTTCAGAAACTATGAACACATAATGTGATCGTTTCACTCAACAAAGGTGGATTTAAGTATTAAAGAAGCCGCTTAATGAATAACATACGCTTCTATCAAATTAACTACCTTTTTCAAGGCAACAGCCTTCCCCCCCCAAACCCCCCCCCTAGATACCGTGAGCTTACTTTAAAAGTACTTGGGATCTAAACTACTTCCATGTTCGGGTTAGAGTATTAGTGCCTGTGACACTACCCTGGGGACTGCTCAGAGCAAGCAGACTGCTCAGGAGGGAGACCTGGAGAGTGCCCAAGGACTCCCAGAGCACAGCTGACTCCCTGGGGCAGGTAGTGCCTATAACCTCACTGTCCCCTTCCGAGACCGCCTGCTCGCTTTTAAACAGTGTAGAAACATAGAATTGCTTAGGTTGGAAAAGACCTTTAAGATCATCGAGTCCAACCATCAACCCAACACCACCGTGCCCACTAAATCATGCCCTCAAGTGCCACATCTATGCGTTTTGTTTTTTTTTAACACCTCCAGGGATGACGACTCCACCACTTCCCTGGGCAGCCTGTTCCAATGCCTAACAACCCTTTCAGTAAAGAAATTTTCCATAATATCCAATCTAAACCTCCCCTGCCGCAACTTGAGGCCATTTCCTCTCGTCCTATCACTAGTTACTTGACAGAAGGGACCAGCACCCACCTCACTACCACCTCCTTTCAGGTAGTTGTAGAGAGCGATAAGGTCTCCCCTCAGCCTCCTTTTCTCCAGACTAATAGCCATACGTCTTAAGGCGGGGTTGAAGAACCAAGAGGATCCGATATTTGGTAAAGATTCCATTTTAATTTTGGTGTCCAAATGCAAATCACTTAATAGACCATATTAAACCGTTACCTCAGTCCCTCCGACTGGGTGCCAAAGCCAGGGAGAGGCTAAATGAACTCTTAGGAGAAACAACCTGATTTGGATTGCTAATTTTATTTGCATACCAAACAACACTTTAAACAAACCCACTTGGATTTCTGTGTGCAAGCCTAACTCATTATTCACTATCTGATATTTGATGACTGTGAGCCTATCCTTTCAATAAATGCATGCAGATCGAGAGAAAAAGCTTTGAGTACCAATGAACAAAGGGAAACCTGAAAATAAACTAGGATGAGTTAATAACATGCAAGTCTTCCAGGCTGCTTACTTGTCCTTTATCCTCCTTAAAACAGGTCCTAAAATCAGGGCCATTTTAGAATTGTTTGGGAATAAAGGAACTGCCTACAAATACAATTTAAAAAAATAGCAAGCAGAAGACTGGGAAGAGTCTGAGCTAACTGTGGTTGTATGGTGAACAAAGCGAATTAGACGCAGCCTGCATTTAACTCTTTTTTTTTTTCTTTTTTTTTTTTTGTTTAATTTGGATTTCTCCCATAGCTGCAACATAAAAGTTTTAGGCATGACTATGGCAGGACTGAGAAGCCCCCCATTCCCTGCTATATCCCATTTTCCTGCCCTTTGTCTGGATAAGGGGTATTGGGGGGCAGGGTGTGTTTTGGTTTTTTCAATACTACACTAACCTGGCAGCTAAATAAATGGCAAGAGGCTTACTCTCCCCTCTCCTCTTCCCAGCCTCGTGTTCCCTCAGTCACTGCACTTTGCTCCCTCCTTATTCCTACCAACGCCAGCATTTGCAAATCCACACTCTAGAACACAGCAGGAAAATAAAGCAGACTGGGAAGAACACCTGCTGCTCCCCAACACACACATTTCCTCCAGGCAGGAGAAGGAACCATTACGCTGTGCTGGAGGAAGAGGCTGGGACCAGAGAGGGAGCGAGCCAGGAACCAGCACTACACACCAAGCAGGGCAGCAAAGCCCCCCCCAGCAAGCAGCCCAGGGACCACCTCCCTTGCTACGTTTGCACAACAAACCGATACCTCAGCTCCAAGGCACTACAGCAACCGATCAGACTGGTCAAAGACAGATGCATTCCCCACCTGAAAACTCCTCAGCTCCATGCTGGAGTAGCTGCTGGTCAGCTTTTGAGGGGAGCCCTCATGCCTGGCCAGGTGATTCCCACTACAAATCACAGGATAAGCAGCAAGTCCTTTCAGCTGTGCTCCGCAGGGCCTCTGGTACCCAAAGCCACAGCCTGGGCTGCTCACAAATGCCTCCTGGTCTTCAGCTCGTACCCACCTTCTTCCACATTTCCTGAGTCTCTGTAAATTTGTCCATGCCCTGGACTCCTAATGCTTCCTATGATTTCTGTCCTAGACCTGGCCCTAACTGCTGGTATTGTCTGTAACGTAAAGGTTTTACATTTGCTCGTGGTTACAAAAATTAAAGCAGCTTTGCTTAGGCTCTCAGAATTCCAGCAGCCAGGAATCTGGTTTTTGAACGCTTTGGAACCTTTTTATGGTTTCAGGCAGGAGTAAATCCCGAGTGAAAGTTCCTCATCATCTGCAAGGGCTCAGCACCTATGCGTTGTATGTGATATATTTAGGGGGTTTCAGAGAAATGTGGGTGTGAGCCTGCCGTGTCCTTCATTCCTGTGTTTTCTGAGAATATCCCAATCTTCTTCCTGTTTGTACCTCCAGTGGCTCTCTCTGATATACCGTTACTAAATTCAGCTACTTCTAGTCACAGGTACTGTGGTCAAAGCACTGCTGATCCCAGAAAAATTTACTTGTTTGCCAGTAAAAGCTATAGGTGCAGCTTGAGAGGCCAACTGTGATTCTCACTGTATGAATGTGAATAGTTTTACTCGTTTCTATCTATACTGCGAGGTGCACTTCCCTGCAGAAATACTGCATAAGAAGTCGTGAGATCCTATTTCTGTGGGAATGAAAGGCAGAGTTAGGAATTCCTTCAGTACTGTAAGAGTTGATCTCGGTGAGGCCATTCAAGGCCAGAGCTGTAACCGTCAGATGTTTAGTGATACTAACCAGCCCTTCAGGGCGTTTTCATAAACTTGATAAATCAAAGGCAAGTTCATCTGTCATCGAGCTATGTGGTTAGTCATAGCAGACTGTACCCTTACCTTTCCAGTAAGGGACAAGTATTTGGTGCAGGTAGCTGATGGAAACACAAGCTAGCTCTGGCTGTAAAAAAACCACCAGACTACTGAATGTTTCTTAAAAACAGAATTTACAGGCTGCATCTGCAGGTAGCTCAAAAATACATAGCCATTTCTTAAGTGAGCAGTCCACATCTATTCCAGGTTGATGTTGCCAAAATCACAATGACCTTTTTTTTATTGGTGTGAAGTGAGGGTCTCTTCAGCCTAGCCTACAGTGTCCATTCACGTTGCAAGGACTTGAACTGGTAGATGCTAACCGAGTACCCCAAAGAGAAGCCAAGTTCTGGAACACCACAAGGGAATTTTTCCTCGTCTGAAGCTATAGGGGGCCAGTGTAAACAGTTCACAAATGACTGGCTATGCCAAATAAATGGTTAAGTTCGCTGGGTTACTCTCCATAGTGAAAAACATAAAAATAGCTAGCAGCACATCTCCGTGGGATGGTCTTTGCGGTTTATGCAAAACATGATTGACAACACGCATGAAAATTTGGCCCCATCCAATACTGTGAAGCAACTGCTTTTTTAAACTGCAACACGCTTTGCCAGTAACTCACAGCAACAGATGGGGCCCTGTCAGGGTCTGAACGGCTCACGAGGTACAGAAAGAAGTAACTGGAGTGGCACATATCCTACAACAATCTGATCGCCGTAAAAGTGCTGAGACGATTGCCGTAGGTTGGCCTTAGACTATCGGAATATTAGGTTTCATCAGAAATTAATGTCTGAGAGCATCTATCTGGGCATCCCTCTCACCTTCCCCAGGAGGGTGGACTACGGGTGGAGGGAGCCTCCTGACTTCATGGTTCACTGGCATCGCTTCGGAGTCCCGGAGGCATCCAAGAGACAGGTCCAGACTTGCGCAGCTGTGGATTCTGAAAGGAACCAAAGGCATTTTTGAAAGAGGACACATGCCTAGTTATAGCCCAACTGGTACAGCAATGAGAAATTTGTTTAGTCTCGGGAAAAGTCCTGCCAAGCAATGGTTTGTACTTAGAAAGCTTTTGAGAGTCTCCCAAAGTGGTATATGAAATAAAACGCCTGAAGAAAATACCACAGTAAATAAAAGAACGCTGAAACTCGTCTAGGGAGGCAACGGTATATAGCTTAGCATAAACAGGGATGGCTTTGGGTCTGTAATAGCTCTCATCCCTTACGGACTGGCTCTCTGATGGTACAGCATTGGTGTTAGGGAAGTTCAGTAAGGTCACTGTGGTTATTCCAGCTTCACGGAGATGCAGCAGGGTGCAGACAGGACTGGGGAATTTACAGCTGGCATTTCTGAAAGACCCAAGGCAGCCAAGTGCCCAAATCAAATTAGAATTCAATGAGCTTTGGGTGCTCAACCCCCCACGACCTTCAAAAATGCCACAAATTACTTGAGAACCTGCATCACTGCTAGTGAATCAGTCCAGGTGACTATTTTATAATGGCTTCATTCCATAATGAAATGGAATTTCACCCTCACCCTTCCTCTGGAGTTTGACTGTATACATCAAGTGACCAGAGCAAGCAAAGGCAATTGGGGGGGGGGACGGGACGGGACACAACGACACACACTTTGAATAGGATGGTCACTCTTTGCTGTAGCAACAGCCAAGAGCAACACCTCGGCAGTAGTTTACCTTTAAAAAACAAAACACCCTTCTTCATTCACAACTACTACTCCTGCTTGTGTCCATCTTGAATTTCCTAGGAATTTGGGAAGTGGGCTATCCTGGTAAGAAACTGAAGGCCAATCAGCCAGCTCTCCAGGTAGGGAACTGGACCCAATGAGATCACAAGTGATTTGTTCTCCTGTGAGTAAAATCAGAACTTGCCCCTTGCGCCTTACAACATTTGGGGGTGGGGCTTTTTTTTATATTAAAGTTCTTGTTCAGTGTTGGATCCAGCTTTAAAAGGCACGACCTTATATAAATATCTATCTCTATCTATATCCGTGGCAGTGACTTGCTGAAGTTATTCATTTAGATATTTCACCGGGTGCAAAGATGAGCCACACAATCCTGTGATCCTCCAGATGCCTCAGAAAATGCCTGTATGTGGCTGAGGGGGTTACATTCTTGCCTCCCTGCCACCAAAACAGACAGGTTGCTTTGCAGGAGACCACAGCCTTAGCGTCATTCTCCAGGTGTACCTGTGATGGCAAGCAGTTTTGATTTCTATTATTGAGCTTATTTAAAAATATTTGTAGCTCATGAGCACTGGCCTAAACCTCTGTCCGTGCCAAACTTGTGGCAGTAGTTCACTATTGCTGCCCTATGCATTCGGGTACCTGTAGCAGTTAATTTCATCCTCTAGGATTCCACTACAGATTCTTAGTTCTGGAACTGCTTCCTGCAGCTCTTCGCCAGTTTCTGTGAGTTACTGCCTTGTGCCGTTTTCTGGTTTTCCTTCTGGCACAACCTAACGTGCGCAAAGCAAACAGGCGGCAGGTAAAAAGCTGATCTTTATTTCTTGGACTTCATTATGCGGCGTAAGTTGCGCTTCCAAAAGCTCATAACCCTGTTTCACAGCAATGTCAGTAAGACCCTGGCTTTCAGAGGCTGATTTTGTCTTTCTGGGAGACAGGTAAAAGAGGGCGTAACTGGACCTGAATGATGGGAAAACTGCAAGCTAGGGCCGTGGATGGAAGCTGGCACAGGTTAGAGTTGCTTTCTGTTGTAAACACTGAGATGCTGTGTTAAGTTTGCTGGAACAACAGGCTCAGCCACGGTGCAGAGCAGAAAGCAGATGTGTTAGCAGAGTTCTGTGGGCAGGAAAGCAAAGAATTGTTCCTTCTGCCTGCAGCATTCCTGCCTTCGTTAGCGTGAAACAAACATTAACAGGTCTTACACACAGCCCAGAGCCACTTCTTTCCCACAGCCACCAAACCCAGAGGTTCTGCATCATTAACAGCTGCAGAGCAAACATTCTGCACTCACCAAAGCGCACTCCTCTTTTACTGTAAATGGTCCTTTGCTTTGTTCTTCGCAAAGCCATCATCTGTTGCATGGAGACAGCTCAGACAGAAGACGTGGATTTCAGTGCTCTTGAGAAAGCTCAGCATCTTGTGTGCCACTTGCAGCAGCGCACCCGCAGCAGCAAAGAGCCATCTGTGGTATGGCCAACTGCGGATTAAATCACGTGAAACAAATGCAGAGGGCTCCTCACGGTCTACCCAGAAACAAAGAATCTGGCAAGTGTTCTGTCAAGCCTGGGGACCGGGGTCGGTCACAGGCTCTGCCTTGGATGCTGTGTCAAGAACAGGTCACTTCCTTGCCTAAATGGGAAAAGCCAGGGGAACAGGAGGGAAGGGAAGGAGTTCAAACAAGGAGAGAGCATTTTTAGAAACAGCGCAGAAAAACCAAGGCAAAAGCAGGCAGGGAGTATGACACTTTTCCAACAACTTTTCCCATTCTTTCAAGACAGCAGAGGTCCTGGCTGCAGAGTGGTCCAGCTCCACCAGGAAAAAGCGGAGCATGGCCCGGCACACAGTTCAGCTCTGCCCCAGCTTCACCGGCCCTTTGGGTTCACCTCTGCCTCCTCAGCGGTAACATTTCCACGCTGCCTCCAATGCAGTGAAGCCATGCCTCTTCCCACGATGTGTCCTGTGGCCTTCAGTACTCTGTCTGCTGAAGCTCTTTTCATTGTCGGGGTTGAGGTACAAGTGTGGACGGGCCTCAGGTCTGATCTTTAGGGGGAGGTCCTGTGTTCTTGCTGATGGAAGATAGATGGTTAATGAGGTGTCAGGAGGTAAAAGGCTGAAACATGTTCAGGTGGAGCCCTCGGTCTATTTTTGGAAGAGGAGAGCAGTTTGGTCAATTGCTGGTGGGAGTAAGGGAGGACTGGTCACAAAGTCCATTCTTACGGCAAGGAGGAGGGGTGGAAGCTTGCTGGAAGCCACGATTTGGACAGAGGACTACCTTACTACCTGTGTTCAGCTGCGACTCCTGGCCTGAAGCCCTCGGTGACGTACAGCAGTGGCTAGGAGGATACGAGCAGCTGTGGATCTACCAGGAGATGCTCAAGTAGGGTGGCTGACTCTCACAGAAACAGCGCTACTTGGTTTGGAACCAAGCAGTGGGAAACCTGAGCAGTGGGAAGGACCATGTACAATGGCTGTTTGCTTTACTTCTTTCTCACCTTTCTTTTTCCCACTGCCACACCTTAGATGGTGGGTTGAGTTTTGCTTAAGCTGGGATGGCTGGCTGCAGGAAATGTTACTCCAGCGATTCGCTGCTTCTTAACTTGCAGCTCCAAATCAGAACAAGGCAGAAGAACAAAACATCAGAAAGGGTTCAGCACAAAAAGAAAGCAGCAAAAACCAGAGGCAGGTGAAGAGGGAGAGAAAGGGAATTCATTTTCTAGGAAATATTCCCAGTTTCCTCAAAACACTGATACAAAGCCAGATTAAACCCTTGGAAGTTTTCCACAGACTTCACTGGACTTCAGGCCAAATTCCTTTTTCCATTCCTCTCACAACTCTTGCTCTCATGAAGTGATGTGCTCCTGTCTTTCTGTTGATTTCAAGCAGGATTGTAGGTGTGCAGCAACATTGAAAATCGGTCCTGTTATGAGAAACTGGTTTGGTGATATCACTGTGCAGAGAACTCACCTGCTGATGCAGGTATGTAGGTGTAAATTGAAATTTAGCTGATCAACTCAGTTGCTCTGCTTTCCCATTGTGTTGCAAGAAACACTTGTGGGAAGGGGATGGGTCAGGCTCCTTGCATACATGGGGTTTCTGTGACAGGTTACATGAAGTGGGTACTTGTGCTGAACCTTCCGCAGCTGTGGGGTGGGTTTGAGTGGCCTCAGTACAAAACTATGTCAGCAGCCAGCCAAAAAAATTGCATTTCATGTTTGAATCTAGAGGGTTTGTCTTCTAACGCCACAGCTTTGTTTCACAATTTGGGCTTAATCATTAATTACCATGTGTCTGTGGCCTGCATGCCTGCTGTGCAGTGAGAGACAGGGCTAAACTGGTAAGCTTTGCTGGGAAAGCCGATACACGTTGCACTGCTTTCCCTCTGCTACTGAAATAAAACCTACACAGATCATGACTGCAGCTTGATTCTGGGTGGGGACCACACAACTCACTACTGGGCGGCCCAAGTATGCATCGTTTAATAAACATACCAAAGCAATTTATAATTCTCCATTATTGTTAGCAGTCCACAACATGTAAATATTGGGTTTTTTCCATTGTACAGGTGAGAAAACTAAAGTCTAGAAGAGTATATGAGTTTCCTTGTCTCTCAACAGTGGCTTTCTTGCAGAACCGAGGGGAGATCATGCTCTCTGACCCCTACAGCCCTGCTGCACACTCAAGAAAATACCTGTACATGATTGTGCATAGTCCTTCCTAGCTCCCTCCACGAGGTGGGTTTCTCCCTCCCAGATGGCGGGTGCTGTAATGCCCTGTAAAAGCACTCGCTGGAAAAAACACTGCTACCATTGGAAGATAGCAATGCCAAGCTATGAAAAAAAAACCCCAAAACGCATTGGAATTGGCCTCGTCTCAGCTCCAGAGGTACTTTGGGAATTATTCTGTTTGTGTGTGCGGTGGGGAGGGGAGTGTTTGTGTGTGCGGTGGGGA
>VYZV01003947.1:31627-66252 GCA_013401275.1 Pandion haliaetus | reverse complement strand
GGTGGGGAGGGGAGGGGGGGAAGCCTCCAAACATGATTAAAACATTGTTTTCTGAGAGCCGTGCTGTTCTGACCAGTTAGCTATGAAAAGGGGCACTCGGAGCGCACACACCACCAGCACATGAGTCACTCCTAAAAAATCTTTGAATGAAAGAGATTGTCTAGATAGTGCCGCTCTCCCACCGCCAGCACCTCCCTGCTATCGCCTCATGGCTGAAGCTGGTGCCCAGCCCCGGCTGTGCAGATCCCAGCCCCGAGCGCTGGTTTTGGCTCAGTGGCTTTTGGATGGAATACTGCTGCGTGCCTCAACACTGGGATGATCAGGACCAGGAGCTGCTAAGGCATCTCTCGTATGCCACTGAAAAAGAAGGTTTCTGTCCTCAAATTGCATCTATTTATAGAGAGAAGAATCAAAAAGCATTAATATTCCTGCAGTTGAGCTAAGATTGTTTTCTTCAGCAAGAAAATATTACCATGTGTTTATGTAGCTTGCTTCCTTCCACGGTATGCTTTGTGAAATCAATCCATTAGGTGGTTACAAAACCCGAGAAAAATTCAGACCCTCTGAGACCTGCTGTCCTTTCTACCTGCAGCCTGTGCTAATGTGTGATGTGAGCTCTCTATTCCGTTGTTTTCCTGGCTGTCGAATAGCAAGGCTTAGTTGCAAGGTTCTGCGTAAGTAACGATGTAGAACATTTTTTTTTTTTTAAAGGAATTTTCTGCAGTTTACTATTTGAATTTTTACTAGTTTTTGTTTTATACAGCACTCCTTGCTTTTGTAGCTTGGATTTCATGAGAACCTTGAAAAATAATTATAACCTTATTATTGCTTCTTCTATAGTGGAGATATATTTCTTATATAAATCTTGATACATTTTATAGTCAAGGGACTAGTTTGTTGTATTTCATACGGATCCCATAAGACTTTCAGAAATATGGAATGCAAATGGGCCTTTCACATCAAAACGTTCCAACTTTACATGTTTTAACAACAGACCAAATGCAGCAGCAAGCTGTCCCGCTGTCTGAGTCCCAAAACGGATGACTCAAATGATGCTTGTATAGCTAATCAAGTCACAGAAACCCTTTGACAGAAGAACTACCTTGAATTAAACATGCACTGTCTCTGACTGTACCTGTGTTGCCAGTACACATTGTTTTCTATTGCATGTTATTTTTTTGAGCCTGGTGTTCGAAGATAATAAGGATTACACAGTCACTTTGTGATTTCTTACTCTATTGACTTTCAAACCTATTGGTCAGGTTCTACAAAACTCAGTTTTGAGAGGCCTCCTACATTCATGCAGGTTTCATGTAAACAGGCAGCTGGGTAGAAGAGGGAGAGGTGACGAATGCCCCTTCCCCCTCCCTGCCTCCTCCCATCCAAAGGAAAACCTCCAGCGTTCTTTGAATTATATGCTTAGCACTAGAGATTCAAAGGGGAAAACAGGTGTCCGAAGTGCATTTAAAATAGCCTGTGTTAGGCTCTCAAAACAGAGCGCAAACACACAGTTCAGTCTTCTCTGGTAATTCTCTAAGGAATGTCTCATTTCGCTGTACGCGGAAGAAAACTGAAGCAGCACACGTGAATGTCTTGGGTGAATGAAATGCCTCCTTTAACACGGTAACTGTCAGCCTCTCCCCTTCTCCAACAATTAGGCAATATTTCCTAGAGGGTGTAACGTTTACTGAAAGCGTTTGCAGTGCCGCAGGTTGCAAAACCACCGTCCTCCCACTCCACGCTGTTCTCCGTATGACCAGAGAGATTAGGTTGGGTGGGTTGGCCATGAGAGGTAATCCAGGAAGGTTGAAGGTAAGGCAAGGACAGGATCCTGACTGGCTCTGCGTGAGCACTGGAGCTAATCAGAGGCATTGTGCACGAACAGGAAAATACAGAGAATGTTCTTGAAGGTCACTGTGACCGGCAGGGAGGAGTGCCAGAGTATTCATGCTGGCTTGGCACGTCCACATTGGAGGATGCAGGGCCAACCCAGAGAGAAATTGAATCTAAGCCAAATACCACCTTCCATCAACTTTTCTCATCGCTTTTGGTTGGGGGCAGGTGGGGGAGTTACCACATAAGGAAACACAGGTTTACTGCTGTTTTTTCATTCTTCCTCCCTTGTAGTTTTAATTGCAAGGAGCTGTCTGCGTTCCCTGGAAGGGGACCTCTCTCTTCACAGAGCAGATTTCAGCATCTCAGGTGCTGCTGGCAGGCAGATGTGGCAGAAGTTTTCCGGGTAGGCCAATAATTGAACTGTTGTGTCTGCAGTTGGAAGCATGAAAGCCTGGCGGTAAATGCAGACCTTTCGAAGCTTCATCTTCTGGAGTTCCCCCTGGAGATGACCTACTCTTTGTGCATATCCAGCTGAGGTCACAAAAAACCCCCATGTTATTTTTTGCTTCTGCACCTGAAGGACAGAAAAATCTATAGAGAGAGAGGAATTTAAGGCTACATAAACAGGCCTTTCTATCTTTACGTGTTTGGCTGAGGCTCCATAAGCCTGTAAAAATCCTTTATTATAGCTGGTTTGGTAGCACACAGCAGCTGCCTGAAAAAAACAAGGTCCCATTCTTTTCGCCACTTTTCACTGCACTCAGATAATTAATGGTCTGATAAAAACAAAAATGTGAGGGAGGAGAAGCTCCTATAGAAATACTGATTTGTCATAGTCATAAAATGGTTCACGTAGTCATAAAACCAGCAATGGATGCCCTTTATTTGGTTAGAACTTGGTTTTGGAGAAGCACCCAAAACCATAGAGCTGTTTCTTTTCCTTACTTCCCAGCATTCTCAGACTCCTGAAAACACATGTAGGACCTTATGAGGTTTGAGATGAAGAGAGGAATGCAGGACTCTCTCTTCTCTTCTTTCCTTTCTTTTCCTTCCCTTTACACCCAGTTAATCCCCGGGTTCTGGTAGGCTCAGCTCCCCAGTAGCTGTAGCTTAGCGACACAGTATAACTATTCAAGGGATTCAATAACCGATTACAGGGAGTCTTCCAGGACAAATCTCTGTATTTGGCGGTTAGCTCACACTATCATTAGCTTATTCCCACTTTTAAAAATGTGTTTGAATTTATGTCTTTTATATAAACCAGTGTCATTTTGTATCAGTGTGAGCTGTGTTTTGCCAGTGTTACCACTGCTTTTTTTAATGGCTATAGGCGAGTTTGCAGGTGTGCTTTTGACCACATCTGGCATGCAATTTTCACAGAAATGTCATGATCCTTCCTCCTCAGCATGCTTTGGCTCAACTCTTGGGTAGCCTCTGAGCTCACGGGCTGGATTCTGTTCGGACGGAGCTGAACCAGGGAAGGCACTCACCCTGTCCCACCAGTAACGGACAGCACTGAAGATCTGGTGTCCACAGTGCAGACGCTATGGAAAAGGTGTACTCCCTCTCTCTACAGATCCACTTGTATTGCATGGATATATTTGCTGGTGCAGACCTCACCTTTGTGCGGAACAGTTTTGGTTGGCTCTCAAGGGCTGCCACAGAAGCCTTTGGCTTCTGCATTGCTCTTCAGAACTTTGCAGAAGGATTTGCCTCTGTTCCCTAAAGAAACAGAAGGAGTTACAAGGATTTAGGGTGCTAATTTTGCCCTGTTACCAGTTTTCACAATTTGATTTAGTCCTGGCAAATTTAACAGTGCACACTGCACCGGACCAACTCCAGTATGGACAAAGTATATATTTTCATGTCTTCAATCTGTTGTCCTATTGATGCTTGTGCACTGGAGAGAATGAAATCGGACTTTCTGGTTTGCCCTTTGGAGCAGTGCAAGTGGCAAAGGTGTCTCAAGCAAGAGGTGAAGCCTGACCTTTAGAAGACTTGAGGAAAGCCACAGAAGAGTGAGCAAAAATGTGCCAGCCAGCAGACACTCAGAGAACCAAACCAGTTTGCCTATTTTTCTGTTACGCAATCCTACTCTGATACACACACGCAGATTTGCTCAGCAGCCCTCCTGGAACACTGCCATTGGATAGCTTTATCTAAAAGCACACGTTTGTGGAAATCCCTTTGCATTTTTAACATCGGAACCCCTTGCGTGATTACCCACAGTAGCCAGGCAGCCGTTGCTAGGGCATCAGCCTGTGTTTATAACGCTGAAGGCTTTCTGACCCTCCCAGACAGGCGCAATGGAATCTCGACATATATAAAGCAGAAGCAGTTTCTGGGTTTCCGAGCCTCCTCTTGCTGTTGCAAACCCACCGTTCTTCAGTCAATGAAATAAGGCTGGCTGTACTCTTCCAGAGCGCAAACCTGCTCCGTCACAGCATGGTTTGTTCCTTTAGAAGCTGTTTGTGGCCTGACCAGAAGTCAAGCGCAAGTTCTCCGAACTGAAGGCAGGGCAGGGAGCAGTTAAAGCTCTGCTAAGGTGTTTAGAAACTGCCGAGCAAAGGTTAGAATTTCCATTACTTTTTCTTAGCTTAAGAGGGGGTTTTAGCCCCTGAAAGAAGGGGCTAAAAGGCAAGAAGTTGTGGTTGTACAGAATGCCTCCCTAATCTCCATGAAGATACGTTACAGAGTGATTTATCAGTAAGATGCTGAAGCCATTTTGTGTCATCTAATGACAGCAGTGCCGACTTACAAGCTAAACAGCTATTTGCATCTATATTATGATATTTGGAGTGAATGTTCCAGGCCCCTACTCCAAACATGACTTGGCAAATCCTTAAAGCCTCCTCTCTGAGATCTCATCAGGTCACCAAAACTGGGCAACCTGCTGTCATCAGATACACTTTGGTAAACACACTGAACTGTTTTGTTGAGCTGTTGCAGAACAACTACCTCTTCAGACAAACAAGATGAGGCCTAAAATGTTGTTCTTTGATATAAAAGGTTTTACATAAATTCTGGATACAGCAGCACCATCTCTTTAGTATCACGAGCGATCACGGTTTGTATTAGTACCTGTGACTAAGAAGGTGCTACAGAGGCATACGTCATTAAACAGACAGACATAAGGAGGAAGCTTTTCACTTACTGCAGACTTCTCTTTCTACTGTTTTAAAATCCTTTTACTTTTCCAGGAGAGTGTGTGAAATAACTTCCATACAACTTGGTGTCTGGATGCAAAGGCACACACAAGCTGTGAGGTCACTGGGTGTATTTAATTCCTCACAAGCAGTTATTTGCTCAGTTGGAGTCCTTCAGCCTCACAGGGAAGTGAGGTAAGTGCTCAACAACACGAGAAGAGAAACTTCCTAAAATGAAGCTACAGGAAGAGGCTGGGATAAGAAACAAGCAAATAGTAGAACACCAGCAGAACAGAAGAACTGCTTTTGCCCGAGAGGAAGATTTCTGCTTTTGATGTTCGACACCGCAGCAGGGACAACTGAAAGAGGAACATAAATCTAAGCATCTCCTCAGCACGATGAGGATTTCTTCACATGTGTTTTTCAATTACATGCTTGAGCCTTACTCCTTTCCTGACCTGTGTCTTTTGAGTGCGGGAGAAAGCACTGCAAGATTCCTCCTGCAATTGGACTAGCAAATGCAAACCTCCCTGAACATAAAACACCACTTACAACTCCTGTTCCCCACTCCACATGTTCCCTTTGCCTCTACAGCTCCACCCAGAGCAGCCTTTGCTCCATGCACTGTGCTGGAGTCACGACCCTAACCAACGTCTAACAACTCCCCACTTTAAAAACTCTCGTCAGTTCTTTCCCTGTCAGGATGCCTCCCAGTCTGAGGGCAAGAGTGTTGTTAGAGGAACAGCTTCTTATTCCCCGTCACTCTTCAGGGGATCTTAGAGCTTTATCTTACGGCCTGGCAAAAGCCCTCTGCCAGACTCTTTCGGGGGGCAGCTGCTGTGTATTATGCCAACCCCCACTCCCTACCTTCCACCCAAGTCTGAAAGAACCCTTTTTCCTCTAATTCCCTTTGTGGCTTTGGCAGACTGAGGTGTAGAGAAAGGCAGGTGCCCTGAGGTTCCACAACACCTGCCTTTCTCTAAACCTCAGATTTTTTTGAGACAGCTTCTTTTTCTTTAAGATGTCATGTCATGGGAAACTGCAAGGGTCTTTGGCCTCCAACTGAAAATAAAACTCCATTTGAACAAATAGAGTTGAACAGTCAGTCTTTGACTGTACTACAAAATGAGAATTCCAGTCCCACCCAGGTGCAATTATGCAATTATTACTCAAACTTGCAGATAGGGGAACTGGCACTGTAATGCTTTCCAACACGGCCACAGACACGATGAATCAGTGACACTGATGTGTTTGTCTACCTGCCTTGCCTACCCACTCCAACAAATCACTTTGGGGAAGACAGTCTTTAATAGGAAATACGCTTTAAATATATCTAACTATAGACACAGTACCTCAATATTATAATTTAGCTTATTGCATTATACCTTCCTACATAAGAATACTTACAGTAGCTAGCACTTTCGCATTTATCCTTCTAATGGGCTTTAAACTACACAGTATGTATGCTCCATTTATTTGGTGTTCTTAGACTATTTGATACTTTTGCTTGTCAGTAAAAGCAGCAGATACATATTTCCCTCTTTCATTCTAGCTGACATTTCAGTTGCCCTATGCTTTCTAAGGTAAGCATCCTTCCTACAAAACAGTTGCAGCCTTGACTCAGAACAAGTCCTTTTTTACCACTGACTATTCTGAGCATGAAACTTGCTAAAAATATTCTGCCTACCCTATGTCCAACAACTATCCGGGATTATGGTTTCTGTCTCCAGGTAGAATATCTCATTTGTTGTTTTCGCATCCTTTGCAAAGACAAAAAATGAGTCTCAGCTTTCAAGCTTCCTGAAAAGAAGCCTGTCGTTTATCCCAAGGCTGAACAACTGGAGCCTGAAGATGCCATAGGCAAAGACTACCAGCTGTATCTGAAAACAGCTCTTGGACACTGCTCCACCATGAGCAGCAGACTTAGGAAAAGCACCCAGTTACTTACAGCAAATTTACAAGGCAGTCCAAGACCTACATTGAGTGCTACCAATGGGAAGGAAGCAGCAAGAGCACAAAGACTAGATACAAAAGCAGTCAGACCCCCAGCACAGTCACCGACAAGCTTATCACTAGAGACCACCCCTAAGAAGCCGTAGAGGAAGAGTAGAGCCCATGCATTCTCAGCTAAACAACTAAGTCAGAATAAAGATTCCAAAGAAATGAAAAGACTGTAGAAGATGGTGAAAAATGGCATCTACAATCAGCAGAGCAAACGATGACAAAGAGAAAAATACATCTTACAGACTTTCCCAGATCACTCATGACTCTGGCAAAGTGGCTGACGATGATCTTTCCTTTTGCAGGCTAGGCTGAGATGGCCTTTGTGCCAACCAAGAGGAAAAAGAACGCCAAATCCATGACACAAGGAAGTAACCAACAACAGGCTGGCTCCTTGTCAGCTGACAGAGGTGAATCTTGTATCCTTGTTTTTAGCTGTTAATTGTGCCAAGTCCTATGGTTCTCAACTGATGCCAGTATCAAGGGATTTATATCTTCTTATGCTAGCCAAAGTGCTGGCCACTAACTTACAGCCTAAATTACAGACATATTGCATGTAATTTACACCATTTTCATTTAAACCCTGTGAAAATACAAGCCCATCCTTTTGCTTCTAAAACAATTCAAGACAGAAATTATTGATATTGGCTGGTAGATATCTAGTGAAATTAAAATATTTTATACAATCATTTAAAGTGTTTTGTTGAAAACGTGAAGAAAAATACTAGCTATCCATTAGCAAGCCGTTCCTTTGAAAAGAAACCATTACTTTTTTATGGAGAGATAATTCAGCTGAAATGCCGCAAATCTTTCACTGACAAAACCAACAGTGTTATTTTTCTGATGTATTTGCTGTTGAACTCAGCTCTGTGCATTGGCAGTAAAAAATACATTCATTTGTTTCACATGAAAACCCTTTTAATACAGAGGTAACCTTTAGGGCAACGCTTGTCTTTCTAAAGATGGTTGGATCATTCAGCTTTCTTAAATGAAAATTTCAGCTGGATTTAAACTCTGGATTCTACAGAAATCAGTCAGCTACTATTCTGTTAAACCTTCCTTTAAATGGAAAAGGGAAAAAGGAAGTTCTATGACACAAAGCAGACCAGCTTTTTTCTCCCTACCAGTGTGTTTATCCCCATGTGCACTGAAAGTAGAGCTGAGATGAGACAGGAGCTGCTTACACAGACACCGCCAACACACAATTCCCAAAGAAATTAATGAGCTGAATTCAAAATTGTCTCAAGCAATGTAATTTACTGGCTGCACCCGGTGTGAAGACAATCATCTCTGTGTGGGCTCTCTGGAAGGGAATCATACCCTTTAATTTCATGCTGCTAATTTATGTGACAAGTTAGAAGACTGTTTCCCCAAGGGCTCTGCCCCCTCCCCACCACTAATACCTTTTGGACAGAGAGAAGCTCTTTCACAGGTCAACGTAGAACTGAGTTCAGATGTGCAAATTCAGCCTCTGAAATATCCACTCCCCTCTGCTGATTAGGTGTGCAAGCCAAGCCACTCTGCCTGTTCTATCCTAAAAGCTCAAGTCCCAACAAGCATCTAATCCCACCTCTGATAAACAAGTGAAAAGGCCCTAGCCTGAAATTTATGCAGTCAGGCAAGGGGAATAACCCCCTGCATCCCTGTTTCTCCTTACTTCTAATAATTAGCCACCTAAGGATACAAACCACACAAACAAATGAAGACTAAGGGGACTCATGCTTAAATAATATATGTCAAAAGATTCAGTGAAATGAAGGTTCATCTTGAATACTGGGAGATTCCGTAATTAGACAGAAAAGACGATAAAAGGCTCCCACCCCCTGGGTCCCTTTATAAAGATTAGAGAGGGAGAGACAAGTACATGTTCAGACTAATGGAAGAATACCTTACCAGCACTTCAGTCATTGCAGGATATTTCTTGTGTCCATGTCTCAGGATAAATGGGACTGTTTAAAATTGGTTAATATCTTAGCGATCCAGGCAAGGAAGGAGATGATAGAAGAGCCAAAAGCTCTCGCAGGAGGTATGAGTGAGCAATTAAGTGTTAAAAATAGATAACTAAATATTTACATTCCCATACCAAAGAGTAACTTGAACAGCACTATAACACACCGTGCTAAAGCGGAGGAGAGAGATCAGCCTCCCTTGTGGAAGATACCAGTAGCTGGAGGGGTGGTACCGCTTTGTGGTACAACCTGTTCCTAAAATGCATTGGATCTAGGAAAACAGTTGAGCTGTAGTACCTTTCTCCATGTCTTTTAATCTGCCTGACGCTTATGCCTGACGCATTAACCCTGCCTTTGAGCTACTTTCAAACAGTTTGTTAAAAAAATTTGACCGAGTCGCTAAGGACGGCCTCTTCTAGAGGAAGACAGAACATGTTAGTCATGTTTTTGCCTGGTTTGGTGCTGTGATGGCAAAATGAGATGGTGACCGAAGAGCCAAGCACCGCTCTCTGCTGGGGTGTCCTCCCCATGGCAGCGGTCCCAGCGCCGGACAGCGAGCGAGCGCGGCCTCAGCTCCGCAGAACCACGAACGGGTAGCTTCACATTCACCGTGGAAAAAGCTCGTTTCAGTTAGTCACAAGACATTGCCGAGGCAGTGTTTTCCATCATGGACGTTGTGCCCTGGCTTGTTTGAACTGGTCGTTTACTATGTTCTTTTGGTTTGTTTTGGTTTTAATTTAAGGAGGAAATTCGAGGCAGGAGTCCAGGGATTAGCACTGATAATGCTGCAGTTTGTAACAACGCTAAGGCTTTTACTGTTGGAACCCTTTGGTGCCAAGAACTACACGAAGGAGAAACTTAAAGCAAGTCCCGCCTCAAAAAGTTTGCAATCTACTTCCTTTATTCCAAAGCAAACTGAACCAGGTGTGGGAGCCTGCTAGGAAATCCAATAACTGTGGGCACAGATTTCACCTGTGTTCATAGGTGGAGTGCAACGAAGGCATAAGTGCTTGTAAAATATGAGAGATAACAACATCCAATGCTTTTGCTCCACTTAAAGGAGTTTTGTCATTGAGATAGGAGTTTTTACGCACGCGATCACAGGATGTACTGTAACAAATAACGATAAAAGAACAGTCCAAAGAGCAGATAACTCCAGTCTTGCCATCTGCTTGCTTCCTGCTCCCTCAGTCCCTGCCACCACCTAATTCCAGTGGGAACAGAACCAGGACAGAGTGGACTTTTTCTTCTATTCACAGGCTTTACTGTTCCCAAAAGTTTTGTGCACAGCCAAGTTAAAGAGAAAGCTGAGGCATAGTTTCTCAACCCCTGGAAGTATTAAGCCTTTGTATGGTTTCCGTAGGCTTGGAGCCAGTGATTTGGGTATCAATATCCCAAATGCTAGGTACAGAAGTAGTCATGACCTGTTCTGGAAGCAAGCGCCAGACTGGCAATTCCTATGAGTTACCAGCCGAGAAATCAGATCACGAACAGAACTTTCTTGCTAAGACCAAGATAATGGATGATAAATCCAGCAATGGTTTTGAGGCTGATGACATCATTACATCAGATACCACTTCTGAAGCCGTACTGTTTGCCCTTTTGAAGTCCTTTACCAGCAACCATATTCAAAATAAAATTTCCCGTTACCGGCCATTCTTTCATTCGTGTCCACATGTGATTCAAGTTCCAAACCGATAATGTCTTTCATCTCATTTATGCACTATAACGTCATTGATCTGTTCTGAGACCATTTGAACAATGTGAAGATTGATCAGATAGAAATTGCTCACATACCATATTTTTTTCCAACAGCACCACAGCATATGACAGCCTAGTTGTATCAGGCAAGACCCTGAACAAGTTTTGCTCCTTTAGTTAAAACAAATACATTATAAAGCGCAAGTGTTGGACCTCTGGGCCTGTATCTCTGTCAGGGTGAGATGGTACTTGAGTTGCTTCAGCTGCTTTGAAGCATCTTTATGCTTTAGAACATGATTGTAGACTGCACCAGAGAATTGTCTGTGCTGTATGAAGAACATCAAAGACCTGAAATACGGACAAAGCATGGGGGTGGAGGGGAAAAGTCATGGAGCCTCATTTTGCCTTGCAAAAGAAAAGCTTTTGCTATGTATTATACAGGGAAACCTCTTGACAGAGGAAGATCTGGAAGTGATGTTTTCAGTTGAGTTTACCATTCCTAGAATGCCAAGAAGTTAAAGTTCTTCACAACTTCTAAAGCTAGATACGAGCTCTGACATTTTCCTCCACAAATAGCCCGGCAGCGCTTACTGGTTAGGCAGATCCCATTAACTTTGTACTGAAAAAAAATTATCATCCCCTACAAATTCACCAGCTTTTGAACTCTGGGATCTGAGAATAAGTAACAGAACCATTGCAAGCCTGACATGGTTAGTTACCTATTTGAAGCGGGGTGCTTCCCATTCCTGCCCCTTCAGTCATTGTCACCACAGTTTGTGTGTGCCATTCCACTCTGTGGCTGCCTGTCAGGGGGACCTCAGAGCTGTCACATCCTGGGCTTGTCAAAATTCCTGTAGGCTTTAACAGTTGAAAGAACATCTATTTCAATGTATAATGTACGGCTAACACTTATTAGGAGGCTCTTCTTGTCCTTCTCCCTTTGTACCTCCACACCTCTCTAGACTTTGCAGTCTGTCAGACTCTCCCATAGCCACCCCCAGCTTTCCATCTGACTAGCTGGAATGGTTGGGGCTCAGCTTAGGGCAGAACTGAGACTCACCTAGACAAGGTATCTGAGGAAGTCCTGTGAAGCAGAGGCCTCCCAAGTAAGAGAAAGCCATTTAGCACTGACAGACTAGGGCTGATTGGAATGTATTTTATTATATTTCCTCTGGTTTTCCACTTAATATACCATGGTATGTGCCACCACGTTACTTTAGCAATAATTTCTGAATTGTTTCAAGACAATGCCCTTAGCGATGGCTATAAAACCAACTGAAGTGGTCCCTTACCTTGCAGTATTTTCTCCTGTAACAGCTGTCTTTCTAGATGTGGTTTTTATGGAGAAGATCCCAGATCATCTGAAGTTTCTCCATTTCCGATTTTGCAGCTACTTCTGCCAACTCTGAAGTGGACCCCGACAAAGCCAAGCCTAATGAGGATAGAACACGGGGTAAGGCATGCCCTCAAGAAAAACAGCCAGAAGAAGAGATACCAAAAGTACCAATGGGACAAGGACCGTATTTTTATATCAGTGGATCTAATGGAGCCGGGCTGTAAGTAGGTCCTCTCAGCAGACTCGTATGAATAGTAGTATGACCATATATGATAGTCATGCAATGTTATCCATTGGCCTCAAATAATTTTCCTTTGATTTGCTGTCTTTTTGGAGTGGTACACCTGCGGAACCACTTAAAGATAAATCAGATAGAAAGTATCCACTGGAAGGCCACCAGTGGTAAAGTAGCTAACTACTGTATCTTTGCAAAGAAACAAAATACTTGTATTTGCTTAATGAAAGTTTCTCTGGTTCTTCACCATTAGCCTAGGAACCACCGTTGTTGATCAGCATTCTGATGTGCTAAATGTAAAACAAGCGAAAAATAAGAAGAGATTTCTGCCCAAGAAAAATTGTCAGATCAGAAGTTCCATTCATTCCTTTCGGAGCTCTTTCCAGCACACTGGCATTCCCCTCTAGAAGTTGTCACCAGCAAGCACCACAGAATCTCTGCTGGCAACAGCACTTTCCTTGCTATGTTTCTGTAGCTTTGCCTACAAACAGCTACTTGTCATCTCCCCCTTAACTCCTCAGGGGAGAGGCTCCTTATTAAGACCGGACCCTGAACAGTCCTATTCCATGGGTACCAGTTGCATCCTAATTGGAAAAGCCCTGCTGAAATGGTACACGTTGTCATTAGAGCTGCTGAATCATAATGTTCTTAGCATCCTCAGTTACTCCCCCCACCCTCTCAAGTTCAGACCAGCAGGTCTACTAGTGCCATTCTAATTAATGCTTCCCATCTTATCCCCCACCCAGGGGCTTCTGGGCATGTTAGGTCAGGCTCCCAGAGAAAATTATTAGGAGTTCAAGGGATATGAGCTAACGAAGTATTTGTTAATAGAAGGGAGGCTACTTTTCTGTTTTGTTTTCCTTATGCAGCGTGAGCATCTATTGCCAGAGCAGAGGCTGGCAGCGTATCTATGACAACAGAAGAGAGGATTATGCACTGAAATGGTGTGAAATCAAGTGCCGAGAGACCTATTACCATTTCAAAGAAGGTAGAGGTGCCTGTGGGCCTTGAGTGGGAGAGGGTGGTGGGAAAAACTTGAGAATGCTGGACTTGTGACTCCCAGGACAGAGGAGGTCACCTGGGGGTAGGAGAAACAGGTAACCTCAACTTCTTGGCAGATCTCAGAGGGGACATCAGAGCTGGTTTGCCACGGTGATTAAAGAAAGGGCTTTAGACAAGAAGACAGCTTTGGGAGAAAAGATACCATTGAAATGAACTTAGCTTAATGAGCAGTACGGAGATTTAAACACCACGCTCCCCACAGTGGAGGTGGGGAGAGGAGAAAAGGAAAGGTGCACTTGCAGAGAGAAGTGAAGTAATCTCAAGATGGGTCACCCCACACATCCCAGGCCCAGCTTTCTCTATCTAGGGAGAACAGAGTCACTAAAAGCCAAACTACTCCACTGTCTTAGCAAGCAACTTCTTGAATTGCACTCTACCCTTTGTCTCATCAGTGCATCCCGACTTCACAGGGTCCAGCCAGCTTTCCCACCAGAAAAGCATAAAATCAAGGACTCCCACAACAATGCCTCTGGCTGGCACCCTCAGAGCGGTACTTTGCCAAACAAACAAAAAACTCCCTAAGCACAGCCCCTGGGGCAATTCTTTTACTTCTGGGAGCTGGTCAAGACCTGTGCCCTGGCAAGCCTGAGCATCATGGCACAGAGCTGTGGGCTTTCCTGTGGCCAAGGGATTGTGTTATTGCTTCCCTACCAGTCCACGTACAGCAGCTGCCTTTCCCCTCCTGCCAGCTCTGATGGCAATGTGGTGGCTATTTGTCAGGCTGCACCATTACAGCAGTTGGTCTAATATACGGCAGTGCAGATAGGCTATGTTTCAATGCAATTCTGCAGCTGGAATGGTGTGATGGCAGTGGCACCTCTGAACTGAGCAAGGGATGTGCTATTTCATGAAGTCCCATCAGGTCGGCTTGTTCTGCTACGAGGTTGGACAGAACTACATTTACAGCAAGTGTTGTCACTACTCTGTGAGTTGTCACTACTACCTTAAAGCAAATTGGTGAAAGTCAACAGTGACAAAGTCAGTTTCGTCCTCCAGATTCTGCTGCATGGGACAATGAGGGCAAGCTTTTTTTTCATTTTCTCATACAGGTGAACAGCTTCTCTACCAGATTCCCAACAACGGAGTCCTTACCAGTAAGATAGGGCTTTTATGTTGCCTAAGAGAGCAAGAGCGGATGATCAAAAAGATCAGTAGGAGCTCTAATTCCAAGTAAGAACTCTCACCTCTTTGAACCTTGACCAGAAACATGCCAACAGAAAGTGAGAACACATAAACAAAGAACCAGTTTCTTCCGGATGCGTAACAGTACAGGAGACGAAGCATATGGGGTTTTCTTTCTTTTTTTCTCTTCTAGAAAAATCACTTTTTTCCCAAAAGTATGTACATCAGAGACAGAATTTCTTCTTTCTCTGTGTCTGGAATTGTAGGAGTGCCAGGTTCCCCAAAGACAACAGTCATAGTAATTCCCCTGTTTTGGGTACATCGTCCTACTGGAAAGGCCACAACTTCCTGTGCCATAGACACTGTAAATATAAGAGAAGCTTATTGCCATTTCTGCTCCTTTATTTTTCACCTACCAAAAACCCAAATGACAGTCCTGTACCATGGTTACCTGCAGCCATCTCAACTAGTTTTTAAAAAACTGTGCATATGAAGAATGCCTTAAAGCTAAGATATATTCTTGAAAGCTTATGGAATGAGGTAGCTCAGGAAAAACATATACAAACACACAACTGTCCACAAGC
The DNA here is from genome assembly GCA_013401275.1 of Pandion haliaetus. Lineage (NCBI taxonomy): Eukaryota > Metazoa > Chordata > Aves > Accipitriformes > Pandionidae > Pandion > Pandion haliaetus. The sequence goes on along the minus strand of VYZV01003947.1, from coordinate 51,280 downwards.
AGGAAAAAAAAGCCATTTCTTAAGTTTCTACTTGCAACCATCCTTTCTGAAAGTAACAGAGGAATGAATGTGTTGGATAGGGTTTTCAACCTCTATTTGATTCTCCTGTAGGTTACTGAAGATGGAAGAATTCTTCCCAGAATCTTTTCGCCTGGACTTAGTAGATGAGAGAAATGCTTTTTTTGAGCTTTGCAAAGGTGAATTATCTTAATCATCGCGACAATCAATTTAAATAGCTGTGTGATCCTCTGCAATGTTCATAAAAGTACACACGGTAGTAATAATTGATATCTATATGTATGTGTATGTATATACACGTATATACGCATATATACACGCATGTTCAGGTGAGCAGGTTTCAGAGCCCACTAATGGGCACATTGGTCTTTCATACCGCACACATTACTATGATAGACTCATTCTCTCTGCAGAAGAACAGATTTGGATCTGCAAACCAAGTTGCTCTAACCAAGGTCGAGGAATTTTCCTGCTTAAAAATCCAGCTGCTGTCAACACCCTTCAAGCCAAGCTGCACAGCACTGAGGAATACCTACTCAATAAGAGGGTGCCATACACGGCTCCCCAGGCAAGAATAGCACAAAGGTAGAGATTGAAGCCTGGGAATTCATGTGTGAGTAGTGTGCTTGATTAAGCACAGTGGCCTCAGAGAGTTGAATTGTTCCACAGGTATTTAATGTGGTTACACCACATCTCATCAACCTATGAGATTTCATTTTGTGGGAGAGAGGCTATTTCTCTGGTTAGTCTGTCTTGCATCCGCACTTCAGTCATTTCAAGGTAGATCTTTGTCATCAGAAAGATCTGAGTTTACCTTTGTCTGGAAATTTAAGAATGACTTCAAAAGGCCTGATGCTACTGTTCTGTACGTGAGTTCTACACATAAAGGCTTGTGCAAAGCAATTTAAATTAGCTATTATCCCAGGTTCTTATACAAAGCTAGCACTGCAATATCTGCTCCATGCAATCCAATAGAGCCTTCCAAATATCTTCTTAAGTCTGCCTCAATGCTGCAGAGGTCTAGACCTCAATCAATAGGCAGTGGCTAGCAGTCGCTAAAATTTTGGGTTGGGGTTGTTTTATTTTTAATTCCTTGCATGAATAAATGAACCATGCAGGTTCTTCTCTGTAGAACATATACCCTCTCAGCCATTGCTTGAACGTTTTGTAGAGGAGCAGAGCAGCAGAAAAAGGAAGGGAAAAATAAGGCAGCAGAAGTCATGAGAACAGTTTCAGCTGCTGAACTTTACTTGCTTAGTGTTACACAACTCAACTTCCCTTTGCCTCAGTGTCCCTCCCTCAATTGAGGAACGCTTTATAATTAAATCAATTCAGTGCTTTGAGATGAGTGAATAAAACTTTCAAAGAGAAATGCAAAAAAGATGTTTTCATTATTTATCCTAGGAGCTGCAGTTCCCAGATGCCTTTGATCCTGCCTTTGGTGTGCACAGCTAGGCATACAGGGCAGCTAAACTTCACAGTGCCCTTACATGCATGACTTTGCCTGGCACTGTCATGACATGCCAGCAATGACAATGTGATACACTCGTGACAACACTGTAGCATTGGCATGGCAAAAGCACATTTTACCGGGTAGTGATCACTGCATGTCCTGGCAAAGTGGTGATACCAATTCCTCACACTGACCCTGTGCCACTTCCCCGACTTTCTGCTATCGTGACTTGCCATCTTTATGTTGTAAAAGAACACAGCACACAGCAACCTTTCCAAGAGATTCCCAGCCAAAGCAAGCAATATTCTCTGCTTACGTTCATCCAAACATGTCTTTTCATAACAAAGGAATAGTTGACCTCATTGAAAAGGATAAGAGAGATTTGTAAAATGATAAACCGGAACGATGGTCTTACAGGCTTTCTGAAATAGGCTGGACCGTGTTTATGCAGCAGCCAGTACATGGAGCAAAACAACGGCTGCCTGACAAAATCAGACCAAGGGCCTTAGTTAGACCAATATGTGGTCTTTGACACGGACAAGCAGCAGTGCCAGGGGAAGAAGTGGTTGGGCTCTGTCTTAGATCTCACCTTGATTTCTGTTAGTGAGAGATGGCTTATGCTCTGAAGAACAAGGCTCCATATTCCTTTGAAATCTGCTGTTAGCATTGATAGGTTTGACAGCATAGCCTTGTTATTTATGTAGACATCCAGCAATCTTTGATGATAAAGGGAAACAACTCCCAGATTACATCACTCTGGAATAAAAGCAATGGTTCTGTATGAAGGGCTCTTTGTGTTCAGACATAAACTGTGTATATTCTCCGGTAAATATTAGTAAATCTTTAATTATCCCCTGCTCCCGAGACTCACACAGCTCCTATTCCTCTTGAAAGAAGCTGTTCCTGGCATTTCCAGCCTCTCCTCCGGGCATCCTCTGCCGCCACTCCCCTTAAAACCCGAGAAGGAAAAGGGACAAAGAGGTTCATTAGTTCTGTGGTGAGAAATGAACTGGCTGTGGGGGTCTGTGTGAGCTTTGAATTGCCACGTATTATGGCTGCCTGTTCATGATGCGTGTCGAAATACTGCTCTCATAGGTATATTCACCAGCCTCTGCTCCTGGAAGGGAAGAAGTTTGATGTCCGGTCTTACCTCCTCATTGCCTGCACGGCACCATACGTGTTATTTTTTGCCCAGGGTTACATCAGGTTGACCTGTGTCAATTATGATGCCACTTCTGATGATCTGACTGTGCATCTGACCAATCAGGTAAACTAAGGTCACTTAGTTCAGAAGAAGGGGAGGGCGTGGTTGACAGAGATGGGAAGCAAAAAGGACTTTTGAAAGGCTAAAAATAAATGCCTCGTGCATGCAAAATCCCTGCCCCCAGGAAACGGACGTGGGCTTATGGTCAGGCACGGCAACAAGGCTGAACAGAAGCAGTACCAGATCAGGTCCTGCTCTCTGCCATGGACCAGTTCTCTGCTTAACCTGGCAATTTCTCTCCCTGGACCTCTTTTTCCTGCCACTGTTCTCTCATGTGTCCGTAAACCATAAGCTTCTTAGGGCAAGAAGCCTTTGATTGCAGCTACCTAGCACAAAGGAGCCTTAAGCTTGGCTAAGGATTTTGCTGATCCTGTTGTGCTTAAATACAGTAATCACAGTGATGGGAGATGCAGATGTGTTCTTCAAGAGTCATCATTCTTAAATCTCCACCTTTGCCTGTCTCGCTTCTCAAATGAGAGCTGTAACAGAACAAGACTGTTCTGGCTTGTATCCCCATACATCTCTTGTCATACAAAATAGAAGCCTTCCTTGCTCAGATCTACCTGAGTTTTCACTTCAAATGAGGCCCTTCAGTAGTTAGAACTGGCCCTGATGAAAGAGAATTAAAAGAATCGGAAGGAGGACAACAGTTTGCTTTAAAAGCCCTCCTCTCCTCCCAGTGTCATGCTGTGTTCTGAGAACTAGCAAAATACACATTAGAGAGGTATCAGACAAGCCCACTTCAGCTGAAGTTTTACAGTTCCTGTACAAGTGCAGTTCAGGACAGCAGGTTATAGCTGCTTCCTGCAATATATGCTATTATCAGTATGCCACTTGTTTTCCTAGAATAGTTTGTTTGCTCAGCTAGAGAGCTATCCACACGGGAATTCAGGTGCTCGGGTAGGATCCCATGGCACGAGTGATACTAAACAAAGGACAGGTGTTTATAAGCAGAACATAAATTATCTGGGTTCCTGCTGGGAGGAGGGAAACGAAATTTACAGGAGCAGCTGGTAATAGGGCAGACTTCTCCAAATTACAGTTGATTCTGCTCTCATTCCCTTCCTATCCTTTCATTCCATCTGGAATCAGCCATTTTCCTTCTGTATTTCCAAAAGACAAGAGACAGCAGAGACAGCATCACTAACCAGAAGCTTTGCAGCCTCACAGTAACCGTCCCGCAGATGGAGTTGCAGCCAAGGCCAGCTGTTTCACAGGGAAAGGGGACTTGCCTTTGATTGAACAATGTAAATACCCCATTATTGATAAACTCCACCTGCCACGGGGATTAATGAGACAGTGGAAGAGAGAAGCCCTCACCTTGGTTTCCTCTGGGGATACATCCATCCATCTCTCCCACGTGTACTCTCCTCTAGGAGACTACTCGGCAGACAGACGCTAGAACTGGATTTAGTCCAAAGCATATCATGACTATGACTCGAAAACAAACACTGCTTTGATAGAGACCCTGGGTAGCTGTCTCTACAGCGTCCATGTGGGTCAACCGTATTTCTGCTTGTGGCAGTGTTGTACAGTGCGAGTCGGGACATTTGTTCGGGTTTAGCTCTGCTAGTGAGGGGCTTTATTCCCCCCACCTCTATAACTTGGTCCTGGGGTCCTTCCCAACTCCAGATGCCTGGAACAACTCAGGATAGTTGGATGTCTACCATGTAAGCCGCTTCCCAGTTACTCTTCACTGGCAGAAATCTAATCCTCCCTTTGCTCTGTTTCCCCACCTCTCAGTACATGCAGAAGAAGAACTCCCTGTACAGCCAGTTGAAAGATGAGACAGTTTGGCGGATGGAGCGCTTCAACAGCTACATTAATGAGAAGTTCACAAAAACCAATGGCCTCCCCAAGGACTGGGTTTTCACTGTGTTTACTGTAAGTGCAAGCAAGTGTATGGTGTGCTAGTCTGCCTAATTAGGGTGACAGGAATAGGGAGAAAACCTGTCAGCTCACTGGAGCTCCCAAGGAAACACATACACTTGAGTGAGAAGGTATTGATGGTCCCACGGTAACCATTTATCTGCAGATGCTAAACACAGAAGTGAAGACACAAAGAGTGTAATTTTAATAAAATGGGCAAACAGCTGAGAAAGAAAATGTGAATGCTAGCTATAAAAATGCAATTATGATCTTCACATTCCTGGCCCAATGCTGTGGTCCTGCATTAAAAAATAAAGTACACATCAGAGAGCTCTCCAGCCTGACAGGTCTTACCCTGAAAAGGGACTACACTTTCAGCGGTCTCTTTCCTGTCTGATTTGGTCTCATCGTTCACTTTCCATCTGATTTTGCCACATGAAAATCGCGTCAGGGCCTTAAATCTTCTCTTATCGTGGAGGAGAGGTAAGAAGACTCAACTGGCTTGATTTCTTACCATCTTCCTGTCTCACTGAAGAAACAAAGTGAAGAAATTATCTGAGTCCCTGAGACTTCCATTTCATCAGCCTGAGTCTAATGATGCATCAGTTCTCTACATGACTTGCTGGGGTGAAAATGAAAAAGGCAGAGGGGACAGCTTTCTCAGGTTAATTTTGGAAATGCTGTAGTTTAAAGCCAAATACAAAGAAAATTTAAAAGCTAAAAACTTTGTTAAAATACGTTTTTGTTTAGCAAAACAGCTCAAAAGCAAATCTAGTTGAATCTGCCAAATTTCTCAGGGGATCAGAAACTTTTCAGCCAACTTTATGGTATCTCTCTTCATGCCGAAGTTCCCCACCGTGCATTTCAACTCCGAATTGAGTGAAACTTAGCATCACCTACTGCAAGTACTATACCACAGCAGTCTGGAGAACCGTGTTCAAGAAGGGGTTTCAATCAAGGCAAAGTGGACAGACACATGGTCTGCAAAATGCAACACCCTTCCAAGTCTAGAGAGGAGCTCTGCTGGAGGCAGGGGAAGGAAAAATGTCCCTAAACCAAGAGGACACCTCTGACTTGCAGTGACTCCTATGCCCTTGGCATTCACAATGATCAGTTACCACCGGTCCCTGTCTTCTCTTTCAGAAAAGGATGCAGCAGATCATGTTGCAGTGCTTCCTGGCAGCCAAGCACAAACTGGATCGCAAACTGGGCTACTTCGATCTCATCGGCTGTGACTTTTTAATTGATGAAAACTTTAAGGTATGAATACATATCATGAAATACTAAGTAGGATATTGGCCAGATGTCTAATGCCAGCAGCATAGCACGGTTGACACAGGCTCTAGTGCTAGGAATTAAATAGAGCAGTCAGTCAGCTATGAAGTGCAGGATTCATTTTCTTTCTCCAGTTCCATTGTCCAGCATCCAGACATGGCACATATACAGCCTGCACACTTACTGCACAGAGAAACCCTGGCATTAACAGCTCAGGATGGGAAGCAAAATACTCACTGCAGGTGAAACTGTTCTGTGCAGAGTTTTCACAGGGAAATGGAGTTCATAGTGAAAAGTGGGGGAATTTTAATGCCCACTCAGTTTTTTCTTTCTCCAGAAACCATACATGCCAGATGATCAGCCAGCATAAATCACTCTGTAATGCCTCTAACATCACACGAAGTATACTGATTTACACTAGCTAAGGCGACAAAGAACTCGCCCTCACCATACTGAAGAATCAGTCATTACCGATTCAGATATCAGCATCTCCATGTTCAATGTAGGTTCACCATTGAGCAATAGGTCAGCCCACGGAGTCTATAAAATCTACTAGAATTACAACGCAAACTTGTAAAGGGTGAATGAAACACAGACAAGAAAAGCCAGAAGAAAGGGAAAGGGAAATGTTAAATGCAGTGATTGAGGTGCTTTCAATGCAGCACAGTCCTTCAAAACCACCTGGCCTAAACATAACAGAAAGCCATCTGGCAGATTCTGCTGTTGCTAAAGCAGAAAGGAACTCAAAACATATTCCACCAAAGGGCAGCGGGAACAGCAAACCCTATGAAAGAATGGAATTAATGTATGCAGCAGTGGGTAAGGCACCTGAACAATAGACTCCTTTGTACAGGAAGTCAATGGCAAGGGAGAATAAATGGCAAAGACATAGAAAGTGGTGCTTCTCAAATTTCAGTGCGAATTGTCTTTTGCAACGTTGGCATGCAAAGCCCTGGCTGTGTAAACTTTAAGTAGAATAGAAGATCCAGTATCACTCTATTGTGGCAATTCCTACTTGGCTAGTTAAAAACTTTAGCGTTTGAAGACCATTACATCCCCATGTATTTTACATATGGAGAGATAAACAAAATCTGTTTCTTGACAAGTATTATCTGTAAGAATGAGGAGGATTTCTGGACACGTAGTGGTGACAGAGTCAGCTGGAACCTGGAACTTCCCTTTGAGAGAGAGTAATGTGGAAATTTAGGCATTTGTTTAGCATAGGTTTGTCTGTGTTTTCTTGGCCCCGCTGGGGAGCAACAAGCCTACTTTTTTATTGGTGCAGTGCTGCATCAAGAGACACCTGTACGCTCCCTGCAGAGGCAGTGTACAGCAGCTGGATGCAGCACTGACAGCTTCAACCCACAGTTAGCACTGGGCAGTGCAGCAAACTCCCAGTTTTCTGTGGGCTGACATTACAACTCCTGGTCTGACATCCTGTCCTCTCCACCTGTAATACACGATAGCCTTATTCTCCTTGTCATCCTATGTCACGGCACGTGTTGAACCTGCTTTATGCTGATTTAACATGGTCTTATATGTTCAGTCCTATGGCTCATCATGCCTTTCCCTCTTCCTTATTTGTCTGAGATATAAACGCCCTCAGCGTCATTCCTAATAATTCTTGAAGGCCCTGCAGCATCCTGATTCAGTCTTTAGAAGGTGTTTTTCCTGCCTCAGAGTTCTTAGAAGCATAGACTATGAAAGCAGGGCCTGCTGAGAAACCACAGCTTTCTGTAGAGCTTTGCATTTTCATATGTAAACTGAGAAAAGAATGAAGTACTTTAAGAGGAAGGGGAGCAAAAGTGACGGATGTGGTTTTGCTGTTGTTGGCTTTTTTCCTACTGTTTTCTAGAGCTTCCTTGTACTGCGTTGTAAATGCCTAAGTTACTACAGAGCTTAGGACAGTGTCATTTAAATGCTCAAGGAACCTGTTTTCAGAAAGCATTGCATCAGCTGTGTGAAAGGGCTTCTCTCCAGAGGTATGCTGGGAAGACAGATGTGTAAATTTTTTATCAGCCATAAAGGGATTCAGCTATCTATCAGCAGAGAACAGACTGAACATAGATAAGCCGTTTGCCAGTTTGTGATAGATGTACATAAATGAAGGTAACACTCAAATCCCTAGTTAAAGCAGGGACGGTTCCTTCGATTTGAATGACATAGCTTTGGGAGTATGAGGTACCACAAGGATACCCTAGACTTGGTTGTGCCCACCCCAGGTCACGATGATTAAAAAATCTGATAAAAGCTTGTTAAGACTGTGGAAAAGAGAACCCCACTGCCTTAGCCGTGTGGTCTCCGCTAACGCTAAGCAGGTGCCTTTCTGGGTCGGAAACATCTGAGTAGCTCTTCCAGTGCTTGGTTTGTGACTGTGCACGTGGCTTCAGCTATGTCCACGCAGGATACAGAACAAGTTATTTTATTCCTATTTCTGACTGGTATTTCAGTGCTGCTTAAAGCTCCAGCCAGAGGTCAGGCTTCCTGGAGACCTGCTGCTACACAAATGCAGGACAAGACAGCCCTGCTGTGGCTAGCTTTGGGTTTTGAAGCACGTTACAGCCATCCTCTCTAAGAACAAGTTTGACGTCGAGAGATGTACACATTCCCATTCAGTCTTGGCTATCAAGTCGCCTGGAGCCTCTGGGAGTGTGGACCGATGCCCTCTCCCTCCCTGAGACCCCAGCAGGATGGTTATTTAGCTTCCACCTGGTGAGTTCCAGCAAAGACCCACACAATTAGATTAACTAAATGTTTTTTTCATCAGGAACTGGCTCAGTCACGCATTTCCTGCACACCAAGTAGTCTTACCTCTGCCCATGTCAGCAGGGAAAGGGCCCCTGAGACAGGTCTTAGGCTGTCTGTTAGCCACCATGTCAACACGTAACAGAGCCTAGTCTCACCATCCAGTGCTCCTTTGAAAGACTGAACTGCTGCTGTAAGGATGGCTCTACAGCAACAAGACTACAATAGTAATCAAACTAGGTGAAAATAAAAAGTATTCAGCAAATGCTAACACTGCATCTAGCACTATACAAAGAACAAGACACGAGACCTCAGAGCCCGGCGTAACACAGGATCTGGCTGCAGTCGGCATGTTGTTCAAGAACCTGTGGACAACTCCCACTATTTAAAGCTTTTAAGCCTACCTGTGATGTCTTGACAGAGCAAGTTTAAGATGTGACAGAGCATGGAGTTGTCCCGGCAGGCTGCAGGGAGCAGTGACCTCTTCATCCCCGAGAAACACCCGGAGCAGCACTTCTGACCAAAACCACAGGGAACTCCTTGTTCTCAGCACTTGAAAAGCCTACAGAAAAAGGACAGTCCGTGGTTAGAAAGTCAAGGACAGACATTCTGGGTTTTGGTTTCCTTTCTTTATCATATGTTTGCTAGGAAATTTTGAGCAAGGCACCTGCAGGCCAGATGCAGGGATAAGCACGGGAATTTCATTCTACATGAAATTCCCCTGAAAATTACGGATATTCACAGATATGGTGAATCTTGGCCTTATTCTCTCTGCCTTTCCTGAAATAGAACAAAGGGCATTTATTAACTTGCCCTGGTTGTTGAGAGGTTAAGAGCATTTAAAAACTGTGAGACATTCAGACAGTACAATAATGGAGAATATAGAAGATAAACAGCATGACAGGTATCACAGAGAACTTTATTCCTCCTGTTTGTCAGTTTTCTTTGTTTCGAAGGAAAAGAAACCGAAACCTAATCAAGAGAATTATGAAGGTTCATTAAGTTTGTCTGTCAGCACAAAATCTTATGAAGTTTTAAGTGGAAGAACACTTACGGAGAAGAAGAATGAGTTTGCCAAGAAAAATGTATGTAACTTAGGTGCCCTCTGTTGGTATCTGCAAAGCAGGGGTTTTTTTTTTGAGCAGCTGTTCCAGGTCTCCTCTGGAAAAAAATAAAAGACATTTCAGTGCCCTCACTTATCAGTCTTTTAACTTGTTTAATAAAGTATTTCAAAGAAGTGAAAATTATTGTTTTATTTTATTCTCAGCAAAATAAAGTGCCAAAGTGAAGGGTACTTGCAAGGAAACTCATTGCCACTTCAGAATATTTTTTTTTTTAATTATTTTTAAAAATCAATTAAAAGGGAGTAGAATTCTTCTGGGGCTGTTACACGATTAAATATCCTTCCTTACAAAACGATGAATAGTTCCTACATGTGTTCTATACAGAATGCAGCACCATATGGTGGAGGCAGGCAGCGAACAGGTAAGTTTCTCTCACTATAGGGAAAAGAAATAGTAAATAGTATTACTTGCAAGTCAATTGTTTGGTTTCACACAGATTTGTAACTGGACCATCACATTCTGTGGCTTGTACCTTCACACCTTGGCATTTCAAAGGGAAACGAAGATGAGACTAGTATAGATATGTAAAATTAGTATCTTACATGGCTTCTACCTGAAACTAAAGCTTACCCAGGAAAGGGTTCATTGAAAACCCAGTACAATGTTTGCGTAGTTTTGATCCCATGTCTCCCTCAAATCAAAATGATTCTTGGATTCCTTACAACTTTATTTCATGGGATCCAAAAAAACTGAACTGGAAACTGGTACGTTAAGAAACACAGGGCCTTTACACGCCTATAGAGCAAGAGTTAATCTAAAGAGCATCAGCTGGAGACACAAAATAATGTGTCGTGTTGTTCTCAAGTAAGTAAATGTATGCAAAAAGGGATTTTGTTTAATTCATCCAGTCCTTATGAAAATTCTGTCCTGCCTGCGTTCTGTGTTACGGGATTTTTGTTGGGATTTATTAGTACTCCTACCCCTCAAGGTGTTCACTAAGTCAGTAAAAGGGCATTGCTCTGACTCTAAGGAGATCCAGCCTAGTTTCCTGATTGGCATTCATCTTTCCTAGGTCTGGCTCCTGGAGATGAATGCAAACCCAGCATTGCATACCAACTGCAAAGTCTTGAGAGACATCATCCCAGCTGTAGTCTACGAGAGTCTCGGTAAGTGAACAAGTCACAGGGTGGCCGGCAGCAGATAATCACATCGCTCCATTGCTTGTCACAGGAAAGACTCCTATTTATATCAGATGTAGGTCCAAAACAATCTTTGAATAAAGATATCTCACTGCTGAGTTTATAAGCAATTTAGAAGGCACTGAAAATTCTAATCCACGCAGACCTAGAAAAGCTATGGTCTTTTTAGCCATGCACCCATTAGAAAGAAGTAAGTGGTTAAATTTTGTTTACAGTTACAATTATTTTTAAGGATTTTTTTTATATATTTATGTACAAAAGGCTAAATCTTAATACGTGTCCCTGTAAACCGCGCCTGCACATTTTTCTCACGCCTGTTGCTCTGAACGTGCAGGAGTTTAAGTTGGTTTGTACAGTGTGCCTTACACAACCGTGGCAGTGCTTAAATGCCAGAGTACCCCGCTGTACTTCACAAATATAGGTGGCAACTGTTACACGATCTATACAAAGACTGAAAAAAATCCTTATGTGGTCTGATATACACTAACTAGAACTGCTCCTGCCTGGAGCACCTGATTTTCTGTGACATCACGGTACATGTAAGAAGTAGTCTATGTCTGCGTGAAGGGTATGAGCAATAGCCTACTTAGGCTTACTGTCACAGATGGTTACCCTCCTGTGCATATGTATGTTTATTTTGGGGTGTAGTCGTATCCTGTATTGCACTGTAAGCAGTTCTACAGTATTTTTCCTACCAATTTCCTAAAATGTTTCCAGTGGAGCTGAAGCTGGCTGAAGCAAATGCAAGAAAAGTGTGGGGTAGGTTTTTTTTTGTTTTGTTAAATTGTCTTAATAGCAATAGTCCACAGAGGCCACAGATCACAGGTTGTAAATCACTTCCCCTCCCCACCCCACATCCTTCCCATGCACACAGCTGCTTTGTGCATACACATGACAGCTTGGGTCTATTTTAGTGTCAGAGTGTTTAGATCATCTCTTAACTGCATCTTCTTTTCCAGATTTGGTTCTTGAGGTTTTCAACAAGCGCCTCAGAGGCCAGGGTGTTTTGCCTTTAGAGACACTCTGCCATTTTGTGCTTCTCTATCATGAGGATGCTGCAGACCTTGGCCAGAAACAACCTTCGAAGCTCAGAACTGGCTTGTGTACAGGCAGATATCTGCGGCCACACACAGGCAGTACCAGCCACTTCGGCCAGAGCCCTGCCAAGGTGCTGCAAAACTCTTCCAAGAAGCCTGGTTGCTCTAGAAAAAAAGGTTGCCTCGTTGCCCAGAAAGAATTGTCAACAAACTGTCCCAGCTATACCACACGTGCAGCTCTTCGACCATCACGGAAAAACCCTCTGAACCGTCACAGAGCAAGAGCGTTTCCACAAGTTCAAAAGACATAAAAAGAAAATAAAAGCTAAACTTGTATGTGCTGTGCATGTCCAGCTCGTTGTCACCTTATATAAACAAACAGGTATCAACCTCAACTGGAAAACCAGTAACTATTTTTATAAGTACTTAGTTCTTCTGCAGAAAGTAATAGTTTAACCAGCCAGCCAGAAATTATAGGAAAGTTAAAGAAAATGAGATCACTGTTACCACATTAGAACTTGTCCCTTTTAAAAAACAATATTGATCTGACCAGTGCAATGCGGAAACAGGCCAAACTTTGTATATAAAAAGTCCTTATACAAAAAGGCAGGGAGCGAAGCTGCAAAGATTAAACCTAAGGCTTAACAGTGGAAATCCCCCAGTCTGCCCCATCATTCATAGCTGTATGTGCAGCTCCCTCACTCATTAGATCCTCTGTGCCTTGCATGTTTAACCTCATTATATTAAGACTCTATTTTCCATTTGGTTGAGGTGACAGCCAAGCAGCAGCACACACTTATCGTATCAGGCCACCATCTTAGCAGGAAACAATGACGCTTGGGGGACCAAGGAGGCAGTGAGGAAGGGAGAGAGGTTTAAAACCAACAGGAAATGCTTTTACATCTCAGATGCTGCTGCTTCTAACCCAAGAGGAATTTAAATGAGCAGTAGGTTGAAGGGTACGTGCGTGTTTCCTTCCCCTCCTATGCGTACTCTTGATTGACTGTAGTTCAGGCACGTTCATGTGATCCTGTGACTGCAGCATCAGTTTGAAGCAAGCATCTCTGGGCGGGGGAGCCAGTGACCAAGCATGGGATGCTGCAACCTGAGTGCCGGGCAGGCTGCGTCTGCAGGAACGGGACAGGATGAGGGGGAGCTACTGAAGCCAGGCAGGAGCAGGTAGGTAGCAATTCTGGGGGCATATGAATCAGCTCCACTCAAACAGAAAGACATTTGGTGCTTGGGACTGAAACTCAATGGCTGTATTTGCTTTCCAAATATGACGCCCCTAAAGGAAAAGCTTTCTCTTCTTCCCCTTTTCTAGCCAGAATCTACAGTAACACTAAGTGTCAGATTCATCTAGTCTTCTAACTAAACCGCGTGCTTCTCCTCAGTATGTCCCCTTCGAGGTGTCACAGCCTTTTAAGATACAGGGTCAGCATTTGAGCAACTGAAGGTGGAAGCATTCCTTCCTGCCACGGATGTAACTCTCTCTGTTTTGCGTGGGCAATCGCAACTAGCTCCTGGGGCTCTGGCAAGCACTTCTCGTGTTTTGTCAGAAATACATGTTTTCAATCAGACTGTCGCATGTCAGAGGCAAAGCGGAGGCCCAAAAAAGAAGCTCAGGAGGCCTTTAGTCCGGCTCCTACCTCTGGAGCAGCCTCAGCTCTTCCTAAATCTTGCTTGACAGACGCTTGTCTAGCCTGTCCTTGAAAACCTCCAGTGATGTAAGTTCTGCAGTGTCCCAGGCAAGGCACCATTTCTTCCTAATAGCTAACCTTTAATGCAGGTAAGGCCATTGTCTCTATCTTATGCACCTTTTTCTAGTGGTCTTTTACCTATGTGATGACTGTTACCATATGACCTCAGTATTCTTTACTTCAGGGCAAGTGTGGAGCTACATTATACGTTTCCTTCCATAATTTCACCATATTCCAAGAAACAGTGTTATTCCTTCCTTGTCCATTAAGGCAGGCACACTGAGAGTGCCTTCATCATCCCTACACTCTTTTCCGTGTAATGCCAGTGGAAAATTAGGAGTCTAAGTGCCTTGTCTAATTTACGACCTAGTCCCTGCTTAATGTGAGGGGACATTTAATGGCATGTTCCCCAGAAGTTCAGGTGTGTTATTCCTTGACATGCCTGCTTTTTGATTCTGCATCTGCTGCATTTTTTTCTCCCCAGGGTTCACTGAGCTGTTACCATCCAATATTCCTGTCGAAAATAGGATACTCTAAAATACATCAAATTTATGCCAGAAATCCATAAATCTGTCTGCTCGGTGAGCATTAATCTCTCTCTCTCTCCCTTTTTGAAATGCAACACATGTAAGTGCTTTTCAATGCCTTTCCGTATTCCCTTCCATTTCAGAATGTGGTCCAACTCAGAAGGCCAGAATGAGGCATCCCTCCATCCTAAGGACCCTGCAATCCTAGCAGAAACAGAAGATGTGAGTATGAGCAGGGTCATGCAAGCAAAGATTTTTATGTAGAATCAGCGAAGTCATAGGCCTATTTATCTCAGCCACCATGGCATTATCCTGATGCAGTATCCCGTTATAGTAAAGTGCCAACGGCTATGACATGCCCTTTGTTTTGAAAGCAAGTAATCAACAGTTCTGGCTGTTTTGAGGCCCAGGTATAGGTTTTCAGCTTTTGTTCTACAAATTCACGTGCAAGAAAGCTCGTCATCACAAGTCAGTTTTGGATTTTTTTCCTGGGACCATGTTTTATCACCATTGTTGAGAGAAAATGTTCAGAGAGAGAGGGGCAGTGATTTATGCAAATTCACATATATGGTCAACATCCAAATCTCCCACTGTCTGGGCTGCAAAACCACCCCTTCTCTCTTTTAACTAGTGTTATAAATCATTATTGTTCAGCTCTCGTTGCCATTTTCCCACCTCTAATTGTCCTACTTTACAGACTATTCCTGGTAAGATTACAAGAAGAAATGCATGCTCATGTTTGTTTCAGGCAGAAGTACTGTGGGGAAGAACACGGGAGGAACTAGCGAACTTGTTGATCACGCAGCCTATCGGTGGCTGGGAAGGGATGAACATCCACTCTCTTGGGGAAATTATTTGGTCCTCCCTGGTTTTTCTGAGAAGTTATTGCATGGAGGTAATCATCTTCTTACTACAACCACTGAGTAATACACAAGGGATAAGGTGGGGGTAAATTTGGATTTCATACATCCTGTCCAAATTACTGTCAAATCTCGGTACTTGACGAAAGCTACAATTTGTCTTGACCTTTGTTTTCAAGAGTTAATGCTAACATGTTCAACTTTTTCCACCAGTGCCAATAAAAGCTGAATGCATTTCATAGCCACTTCCTTGAGCATCATGAATCTTTTCATTCATTCCCTGGGAAAACAAAAAAGTCCTTTTTGCCAGAAGTTTCTTGTATTCTTTTCTCCAAAGAGATAAGGACTGGTTATCATGGTTGCAAATTTGGATATGTAACAATCAAGCCCTCTCCACAGGCACTGGAGATGACTGATAAAACTAATGCAGTGTGATTGCCATTACCCTGGTTTTGATGAGGTCAGAAGAGGGAACTGAGATCTATTCTACCTTTGTCATGAATTCACGTCTCTAGCTGCACATCACTGTATACTTGAGTAAAACCTCCCTGTCTCAAAGGAATGCCATGCTCTGGCTTACTAGTGCTCAGAGAGCGCACATAGGCCATTTAAGGAAAAACAACATAAAATTACAAAGTACTGACACAAAGCTTCAGTCAAACTGTGACCTAGTGCAAGACAGTCCAGCAGCTAAACACTGCATAGTTCCCAGTTACCAACTGGGCCCTAAGCATGACAACCTATCGGCACTGTCTGTACATAAAGATGCACTAAGTACTGTATCAGCAGAAAGGAAGGCGGGGTGAAGAGCTTTGAAGAAATATAATTTCCTTTGTTAAAAAAGATTTGGAAACATTTTGGAGGGACGATATAATTGATCTCATTTCAACAGGAGATGTGTGAATGCTACATTGTGCTGTCCTCCTCCCACTTGCTGATTCTTTCAGTGGATTGGACAAAGGAGGCATTTGTTTATAAGGTAAAGCACAAGAATCTTTTTGTGTCTCTTATACCCATGCTCATAGTCAAGATTTCCTAAATATCTCTTTGCTCATAGCTCTAGCATGTACATGGCAAAAAGAGTACCCACCCTCGGTGCCCGGCCAAGAGGAAGGCTCAGGATGGAGCAAACGCGCGGGTCCCGTCAGCCAAGACAGAGATGCTTCACTGAGTTCAGTGGAGCTTTGGCATGTTGTCTAGCACAGTAGCTCACAGTTCTCCATTTTTCAGCTTACTTTGAACAGGGAGGCAAGTCTGCTCCAGGAGTTGAAGAGGAAGTGCCAGTTTCTATTTATATGCCTACTTCTAGGATCTATAATGTTAGTTGGCCTCTTACGACTTAATTTGTTTACCACGGGAGAGGGACTGCAACGCTGTATGAGTGAGCTAAGTGAACAAGGCATCAACCAGGAGGTATCGAAAGAAGGACATAAGAACAGGAGATTACAGGAGAGAGAGTCAGGAAAGGTGTATCGGGGGCAGACATGGTGTACCAAGGAGAGACATATCCAGAAGAGCTGCCTTCAGCACAGCAATGTCTCCTGATGGCTGTCTTTGGTATATGTCAGTGGATCCTAAACGTGAGAAAAAAAGAGCGTCAAACTAGAAAACTTTGTAACTACAGAAAGTACTTACAGAAAGGTCCTTGATCTATACAACATTGGAGTCGATAAAAATCTAAGTTCCTCCATCGGTTAAGGTTGGTGTTGTAAGAGGACACAGACGAGAAACCATCAGTTTATGAAATACAGGATCCAAAATGCAAACTAGGGCCTCTTTGTCCTGAACATGAGTGTAGTCTTCTAGCACGGTTTGGGGCACGGGGCAGGAATTAAAGCGGGGGAGGCTGCAAGGCAGATAAAATTCCATCTAGTTCATACAAAGTACTTTTCAACACCAGCCTTGGTCTGTTGGTGGAGCTCCCCCCTATACTTCAGAGCACTTTATGAAGGAGGACAGTCATTTTACAGGTAGGGAAACATGAATAAACCCCCTATTTCCTATGTCTTCAGACAAAGAGGTGAATGTCATCCCAAACAGGCTTCCTTAAAGTCAAATGTTCAAAGGATGGGAAAATTCTTTAGCCTGGCTTGCAAAAACCATTCCGCTGTACATCAGAGGGACCGCAGTGGGACACACAGAAGTTGTTGTTACCAAGCAATTTCTAACACAATTCCCTACCACACCAGGGTCTCCTTCCTCTTGCTGGGATGCGTCTGAGAAAGATTGCAAGTGGAATCAGCCACACATTTGAAATTTCTGGTAAGCCTGTTCTGCAGTTCGTGAAGGGGCCTGTGATAGTCACGAAGCAGCGATACCCATGCTCTAGCCTTCAAGGACTGGCCTAGGTGGCTAGAAGATGAGAGGGGTTATGCAGCCATGCAGAGGGCTACTGAAGAAGGGATGTGCCTCCTCTCCAACACTCACCCATGCTGGAGAATATGCCATGCCTTTACGGCCTGGACTTTCACATGCAGCATATGCTATAGTTGCATAGAGGGATGAGACATAGCTAGATGGAAGGGATTCAGAATCTTAGTTTTTACAGGTGGACGCGACTGCTGCACAGCCTTACACCAAGAACGCCTCAGGGTTAACTAGAATTCCTCACATGCAGGGCAATATAAATTACAGGTTCCCCTTTCCTCTAATTTTCTACTTAAACTAAACAGGAGGCAAATGCTGATGTCTGCATGTGGAACAAGGAAGCTACCTAACTGACCCAGTGCCAACCCAGTATCTGCCATCAAGAACAACACAAGACAGACACGAGATTGTTTCACCGTGAGATACCAAAGCACAGGTGGAATGTGGCTATAGAGATAATGAATGATGGAGTGGAGGGGCAGCACACAGAATTCACCCACTAGGCTCAAAGGCAGATCACAGCCGTCCTTCCCCAGTCCCAGGGGTTGTATATGTTTCTTTGCACAGGGCCCATGATAGAATCCAGGCTCATTTGCTGCCAGAATTCAGCTGACTTCGACATGTGGGTTCAACACCTCCAGCACCAAATCAACATGGCAAACGCTCACCGCCCAGTCAGTCCCAACAATAATATCTCTTTTCTGGTGAGTCAACGCAGAAGTGTAAAGAGAATGGGATGAAAACAGGAAACAGTGGCAGCTTTGAAATTGGACAGGGATTTTTAGAATGCAGGCTGAAAATGAAGAGTGTTAGTTGAGGGAGCTGTTCCAGGCTACGGCAAGTAAACTCGCTATACACAAATTTGCAACAGCAACTCGATGCTCGTGAGAGATTTTTAGAAAAAATTATTGATCGTTTTTGTTCCTGGGATGTAACTACTACGCTGGTTAAAAAAAAAAAAAGAAAGGGAAAAAAAAAGTGAATTTCCTCTTAGTTGCAGTCACAAAATAAAGACTTACTACTCTTCGATACATGCTGACTGTCGCACAAGTGACACACTGCACACTGCAACATCCACAAGGATCACAAGATGGCAGCATTACACTGCCATTGAAAAGACCCATACAGCTGTGCCTTAGGGAATTCGCATACAGCAACGCAGTGAGTCCTCCCAAAGCATTTGCCCATGTGGTACGCTCAGATTCCTGAAGGGTAAGAGCCAACTGGAAAGCCAGCCTGTCCTTCCCCTCTCCCTAGTGTTATTGACTAACGGTTCTGCTGAGGTTTCCCCTTTTTTAAACATCCACTCTGCTAGCCTTGATGTCTAGCATGGCGTAGGCTCCAGGGCAACGCTGTACCTTAGTTGTGTCTAACAGCATGCTTGTCTTCAGTTTGGGGGGAGAAAGTGTAACCCAGACCACCCATCCTCAAGAGCTGTTTATTTTTGATGTTCCCTACAGTCCATGTAATTGTTTGTAGCTAGTGGATGCAAGCTACTTTTACAGTAGTTAGCCCAGGTGGTCCTGCTCCAGGGATTCAGTACAGCTTGCAGAAATCCATCCAGGACTCAGCGTAGCCATGCATACCGTGAGCCCACATCAAACCCCACTCACCTGTTAGCTGGACAGCACTATTTTGAAAGAAAAGGAAGATATCCTCCAACAAAGCGACTTGAATGTCAAGCCCGAAGTGCTTTGAACAGAGATGAAATTCGAATTCAAATCAAACCCGTGTCTCAAACAACCTCTTCTGAGGGGGAGAAGGAAAATGAGACCTTTCCCTTTTAATATCTAAAGCTGTTTGGTTGTCTCAGCTGCTGCTCATGAAACCACAGTACACACGATTTTGTTCAAGTAGGTAGGAAACCTACAGCAAACTAGGAACTTCACCATGGGTTTCCCGATTCCCAAGCATATATACTAAATAGCTTTCTTTTACCATCCTATAACCCTGAAAAACATCATACATGTAGTTTTATCTCATTTTGCTCTGTCTCAAAANNAAAAAAAAAAAAAAAAAAGGTGCCGTGTGATGAACAGTGGAAGAAAAGGGAGCTGATGAGATATCTGTTGTGTAACGCCATTCTGAAGTGGGAAGGAAAACCTATTCAGCATCTGGGAAGGATACAGTATTTGACCATGGTGCAAGTGGCTAGTGGCTGCATGGGGGTAATGTACAACGTGTACCACTATGACATGTGGGTGGCTGTAAGAAGACTGGAATCAGTGAAAGTTTAGGCTCACAGGGAACTGATGCTTAAAGAAAAAAAGGGAAA
>VYZV01003947.1:4691-31619 GCA_013401275.1 Pandion haliaetus | reverse complement strand
GGGGGGGGGGAGAAGGCTAATTATGTCAAAGTCCCACAGTATTAAAGAGACAAAAGGAAATACAGTTGTATTTTTGAAAGCTGCTTCCAACAACGTGTCCAAACAGTTGCACTCAACTTCCAAGGGAGTAGAGCCGGGAGGGATAGTCCACCCCTTTCCAATCACACAGCAAGATCAGCATTTTTTACAGATTTCCTTGCAGATGTGTGCCTGACCTGTTCTAAAAAAACCTCACCACTTTGTGATATCCTATCAGCTTACTAAGCAATGAATATCCAACCTGAAAAAGAAATACAAAGAATAGTACCCGTGGCTGGCACAGAAGCAACTGGGTGCTGCAGACAGTTCCGAGTTTTGGTGTATTGTCATAGTCATTAAAATTCATATTCTGCCTTTGACTGAGACAGATCCACTGAGTGGAACTTATTGAACATTTTTGCTGTCTTTAAGATGCCTCTTTTCCGCAGGACTCTGAGGAAAGACTGCTGATCCTATTTCCAGAAGATCTGCTTTTCCTCTCTGTGGATAAGGACAGAACTGCAATCACATACAAGGTAAGAGAGGAAGTGCTGGAAATGGTCAAATAAGTGAAGAACTAAAAGAAGCTGGAGCTAGTGAGCAGCACTGGGAGATGAAAATGTCTGCATAGCAAGGAGAAAAGGGGGGAGACGAGGGAAAAGCACCTTTTTTCTTTTCTTCTTTGAAGGGAAAACTCCCCCTAACTGGAATCCGGGCAACGGAGAAATCCGCCATGCTGGGGAGGTTACAGTTTGAAATTACAGGTATGTAATTGAAAAAGGAAGATGAGAGCTATGAAACACAGGCGGTTCTGTCTGAGCACAGGGAAACAGTTTTTTACTGTGAGGGTGACTGAGCACGGGGATAGGTTGCTCAAAGAGGTTGGGGAGTTTCCAACCTTGGAGATACTCAAAAGCTATCTGTGCATGGCCTTGGGCAGCCGGCTCTGGGTGGCCCTGCTTGAGCAGGACAGTTGGACCGGGTGACCTCCAGAGGTCCCTGCCAACCTCAACCATTTTGTGGTTCTAGCGAGGAACTGAGCTACACCAGTGCTCAGCCTTGCCTTGAGGATGGGTTATCTTGTGAAATTGTCAAATTTGTGAATAGACAAAGGATAGTCCCTGTGACATTCCTTGCTATAGGCTAATAAACTGTGTGTCACGGCAAACTTTGCACATTTTTCCATCACCAAACTGTTCCCTGCTAATGTCTTGCAGGAAGACTGACAGAACCAATCCTTATCACCTGTTCCACAGCAGAGGATTATGAAAAATGCCTCTTCTACCTACAAAAGGTATTTTTCAGAGAACTTTACCGCAGCAATATCTCTTTTCAAGCCTGGGATTTTCCCAGCCATAGATTTATCTAAGGTGTACCATCCTCCCAACTTCTCTTCTCCTTTTCCACAAAAGACTCACTTGAGTAGGGACTTGTCTTCAAGCCTATATTCCTCCTGTTAAGACTCATCCATTTGGCCAGTAAAATATCACTGGGTATTTAAAACAAGAAAAACACTCCGTCAGCAGGGGTTGAATTTGGGTCCTCTGAGGCAAAACACCTACCCCCTCTAGGAGTGAAAGACTGACGCCTAAGCACTCAACTTGCACTGATTTCAACGGAAATTACACACTGAAATAAGCAGAACTACTGAGGGGAGGAGGCAGGCCATCGGACTCTATTTCGTGAAGCTAGAAAGACACATCATGCCACACTACCTCCTAAAATACCCACGATAGCAATACCAGCTTATGACCTGGTTCCCTGCAAGTTACACCCATGTAAACAGGAATTAGTTCCAAGTAGGTCCTTCAAAACGGGACCTTATCTAGGTTCTAGTTTTCAGAGTCCATCATTTTTTTGTTGGCCAGCACATATAGCACAGCCTACACAGTGGATAACCCCATCTGGGCTCAGAGGAGAAAAGGTGAATCAGGAGTGGATATCTTAAAAGCAGAAGAGATGTTGGGCTCTGAGTATTTATTAATCAATGTGGCTATTCTATAGTTGAGTATCGCTATGTTTATCTAGCGTGGAAATTCTTGGCAGAGTTAGGGTATTCATGTGCTGAAAATATGTTCCAGCCAGAGAAAATCCTTGATCCTCTGACTCTCCGGCCACCACCAATCATCCCTAAGAAATCCCGGCAACATCAGTAGGCCATTAGCGTGCAGTGACAAGAAGAAGGTATGTTGAATACAATCCCAAGAGAAAGCGAAGAAGCTGCAACAATGAGTAAGAATAGACTGGAAACTGGAAACCAAGCTTCTTTCAGACTGAGAGGTGAATAAGGGTCTGCACACAAACTATTCTCCACTGGCTGCTGTTTTGAATGGGCCATTGCAATCAATGTGGGGTTCTTGTGGTTCTGACCTCAGCTGTACATATGCCTCAAGGAGAAATCTTTCTGAATTTTCTTACTATAATTGCCTGGTTCTTACCAGGAGAAGAAACATTGTAAAATACTGTGTAAATACTACAAATAAAACTTGGGTTTACCTGAACCTAAACCATGCGTAGAAAGCAGCATTCAGGTAACTGTTGGTTTGCAGAGCCATTGCCTTCCTTTGAAATGGCAGGCTCAGTGCAATTCTTGATGGCGAACAGTCCCTTTTCTATAGCTTTTCTTCTCTGCCAAAATCAAGAAAAAAATGTTAATCCTGGAAGTTTTCAAAAACCAAAAATTGTTTCCCCAATACTCTTTGCTGTCTTCTACCCTCCAAGAAGAGCAACACAAAAACCTCCAGGTTGAATCAAATCTATTCATTCTGATGATTTCAAAATACTGCATTTGCATTTTGAACACCTTAAGGATTTTTTCCCCCACTCTACATATACGTAGCACTGAAAAGAAAGCATTGCTACAAACCAAAACAACCAAGCATTTCATTTCAAACAGAAGTTCTCAGTTACCTGTAGGTTAATCATCCAGGTTGCATCCATGGTATAGCTGCAAAGTCACCTGAACAAGCTTTGTGTGGTCCCATGGTCCCTGTTCTATACCAATTTTTCCTTTATGCGGCCTACACTGGCCACATGTAAGTCAAGAAAACAGACAGCTACGTATACTGCCAAAAAAAAAAAAAAAATTTTTTTTCAACAATATTAGAAGAAAAAAAATATCTAACAAAGGTATGCCCATGAGCACCGTAAATTATGAGTCTCTTTTCCTGATGCTTTTAAGAACTGAACACCTCTGCCAGGCTGGGCTGAAACTAGGCAATAAGTTGGAAAGTTATTTGGAAAAGCAGGCGTGTAATCACACAATTGCTTCATTTCCCTTCCCTTGGGAAAGGGGACAAAAAAATTAAGGACAGGAAGTCCCGTGAAAATACTGTTTTGACTTCTTCAGTTTCAAAATACTAATAATTTGCAGGAAACAGGAGCAGACATGGTAACATGACAAAACACTGCCTGCACATATCCTTAGTTGCCTTCTGTTTGAGCAAAACCTCTAGTACACGAAAAGCCGTTTCTATACCTCAGGCATTTCTCTTATCCTGTTACCCTTTCGTTCTTGTTTGCAGCTAAAAGATGAAGAAATCCCCAGTGCTCGTTGGGGCCCCAAACACCTGTGATCATTATTTATGTATGTAAGTGAATGACTATATAAAAGGGTGTCGGCGTATTCTCCTAGCTGCTACCCCTGCGTTTCCTAAACCTGTGTGGGAAGGTCTTTATCTGATTACAAACAGCAAGCCACTTCTAAGTATCAAACATTGTTTTAAACAAAGTTTAAAACTTTTAACAGTGTGAGGTTTCTTAAACATTTACACCCAGAGAAAATCCTGAAGAACTGTCGATCCAGAAGGATTTTTTTTATTAAGTTTTTGCAGAAGGTGCACGAAATCAAAGATAGAAAGATAACTCCTCTCCTCTGCTAGGGGCCATTTCCCTGCCCTGAAATTTTGCCATCATACCTTTTTCATTTTAAAAGTCAAAATTCAGGAATACAGATCCAGATTAGAAGCACAAAACACTACATCGTAACACCAGATCTGGCATCAGGAAAATATTATACATTACGCAGAGAAAAGCTGCTAAATTTGGTTCTTACTTCAGAGCTAGGTCATTGGAAAATCCCAGAATTCAGAATAATCGGAGGTTTCCCTCCTGAAGGCCAGTTTCAATTCTCACTACGCCAGCCACTTCCCCTTTTTCCGGGGCAGGAAAAGGAGCCTCAGGCACAGCTAAGTGATGTCAGCATCTAAGAAAACACTAAACGTGTTGTATTAGTAGCTTCTTAAAATTTGTCCGTGGTGTTCCTCTCTAATTAAAGCACTTGTCCTGAAAGAGCTGGCTCTTAAGATCGTGAAAGATTTTGCTGACCAGGTCTGAGACACTCAACACGCCCGGGCAGCTTGTAAGGCTGTCTGAAGTAGAATGAAAAGCAGAATGAAAAGGCACACTTTTCAGCATGTAGGAGACTTCTTCCCCCTCTGTTGTGTAAACAGAACTGCTCCAAAAATTTCTTAGTTAAGCGCTATCTGCTTTTCAGAGTCCTCACTCATAAGCAGGCTGCAGCAGGACACATCTGTGCGCAACGCTGTTTTTATCTAGCATTTTCTCAAAAAACAAAGGCAACAGCGCTGGCCACACAAGACAGCTTAACAGCCAGGCGAATGCTGTGAAATGCTATCGCGCTCGCAAGCAGAGCCCTCTGAGTCCAGGAGCGAGCAGCCCCCCTCCACGGAGCAGAAGGGGTGCGGACACATTACTCAGCCTCACAGACAGACAGACACCATCACCAAATCCAACCCCAAGACGCTACCTGGGAGTTGCATCTCTTACAGCCGAAGATGGACACTGCCAGCAGACGTCCAGCCGCAGCTGTAACGGAGCGGTCCACATCCTCTTGGATGGATTCAAGTGCGTCAGGTCAGGGACAGATTGCTGGCGAGGGCAAACACTCCCCAGACAGGTATGACACAACACGTATCTAAGAAAGACTCCCACTGACTGGCAACAAACCTTTACTGAGCACTGGCGGCCCAAGAACTTTTTTTACAATTAGATTCCTCAGTTCATAGGACAACTCAAACACAAGCTTAAGATAAGTGCTGGACAACTCCTAATTAAAAAAAGGACTAAGTGCTACCAACTGTCCCACAAAAAAATTGCTTTTTTTTCCATAAACATAAAATATACCTTTTAAGCTTCACCTACATATACTGTAAGACTTATTACGTCCTCAGTTAAGCCATAATTTGATGTTGTCATTTTGAAGCCTACATATTTGCCTTTTTGTTAGCACTGTCAAGGAACTTTTTTTTTTTTTTTTTAAGATATTACCATATGTCCTCTTTTAGCTATTTACTCATGACAATAATGTTAACGGAACATTGTATTTCTAAATTTGCTTGATCACTTAGCCTCTAGAAATTTTGGGATATTTTTCAGGGATATTTTATTTTTCCTCTTTCGAAAAGAGATTCAAGCAAAAAAAAAAAAATCGTTATAGACATTTCATTGGACGTAAATGACTTGAGGGAGAAGGCTTTTTTAACCTACAGTCCATATACAGAGATCAACCTGAAGTTTAAATCAGAACTTGAAAAAACCCATAAACTTCGGGATTTGAGCTGAAAATTCAGCTATGATCTGATTCAAATATTGCAGTAATTGCACACTGATAAAATAAAGCTAGGGTTCTTTCTGAATGGAAACTTAAATATAGTGTTTTCTTACAAGCTCACTGTTCAGAGCCAATAGCTTTCATTTCCTTTGATGCAAAGGACAGCTCTTTTACTGAAATTCTCCAGGGCTTAAATGATTCACACTTTGGGTTTTTCCCTCTGAATTGGAGCTTTAAGAAGTCAGGAAGTTGGTTGCTTTTCCCATCAATAAGCAGCCCTAAAGTCAGGTGGTTAGGTAAGCAGGAAGTGGAACTGTTCTTCAAGGTAGGCATATAGAAACCCAAAAGGCCACTGTGTAAATTTCCAATGAATAATATGGCTCTGTTCATCATGTTTCAATATTAACTGGCAGTAGTGTTGGCTATTCAACACCCACAGCCCAGAAGGTCTTGTACACCTCACCAAGATTTGCTGCGTGTTGCCAGAGGCATAGACTTCCACTAGACACTCAAAACTTTCATTCCTCAAAGTGTAAGCTCTGTTGAATTTTTTTTGCCCAAATGTTGCTGCTTCTCTGCCATTGTCAGGAACGGAAAAAATTGTCAGCCGCAGTTTCCTGCTATTTTGGTAGCAGGTAGCTGAAAAGCTGGTTTAGCCAGCAGCCAGGAAACATTAAGCCACTTGCTTAGAAAGTGAAAAAAGCGCAACTGCACCAATCTAAAATTGAATGACAGAAGAATTTGGTTCTGGGTACATTGCTGAAATAGCCAGAGTTCTGTAAAAGAGGAGAAGTGAACTGGGAAAGTAAAACTAAGTGCGGTCAAGAACACTGGGACAACCTAAAAAATAAAACCCTACCTTTCCAATTTGCTTAATTAAATCACATAGGCACTTCATTCAATTTTCAAGTTTATTTTACCTTTACAAAAGGTCACAATCAGAAATCTTGTAGAAAACATTAAAAAACCAAGAAGGGTCAATACAGAGCCAAGATAAAGCATGGCCAACATAGAAGGAGCACTAAGAAGTGTCTTTACTAGCCAGTATTTGGACTTCTGAGATTATTAAATCCCACAGCGAAACTGCTTACAAGGCAGAGACAGTCTCACACTTTCAGTTATCCTATTTAATCCAATCCAATGCTTTCACCTTTCCTTGGCTGAATCTCCAGTTGACCTCAATTAAGAATCTGCACATTTCCCAGAGCAATGGAGGAAAACTCACTCTTTTTAAGTGAATTTCACATAGGAATACCTAATGGAAAAATTATCAGTAACACAAGAATTAACAGTAAGAAGATCAGAGAAGGCAAAAATACATTGGAAGTACGAATTATGTGTCATAACATCCTTTTAGGGTTGAGAAGTATCAGTGCTCCCATTCTACACGAAGGGGCAGCTAACGTGTAGGGATGTCAGTTGCAGTAAACACAGTAACAGAGAAGCTGGAAGATTAAAACTGGGGCTATGGAGGAATATGTTATAGTGAATAAGGATAGCCCTTTGCACTTCATTTTCCCTTACAATTATTTCACCCAGTTACAAGATTCTATAATGCACACACACAAAAAAAGCAAAAAGCAAAAAGCAAAAAAGATAGGATAACTCCTCTTGACATAATCACCGAAGAAATGTTCAGCAATAAAACCATGTCCATGAATCATAAAATTAATCCTTCAGCTCTAGTCAAGCTTGCCAAGAACTCCTCCAGAGAAGGCTTCAGGAAAGACCAACTGGAAAGAGCTTAGAGAGAGGAAGACCAAGAGGTCTAGAAACCATAAGCTGTGAAGCAGGGTAAGAGCCTAGAGAAACCAAGGAGAGATGATAGTTTATGAATGCTTAAAAAGACGCTGAAGAGTCAATTCTTCCTCATAATCATAATGGATAACATAAATTTTAACTAACAAAATCTCTCTCCTTCTCTGTCTTGAAATGAGTCCCTGGACTGGATTGCCTCGTGAGGTCATGGAGTCGCCTCCATGAAAGTTCTAACAGGTAGATGGTTATCCAGTCTCACCAAGCCTGCCTTGGAGCACACAGGCTATGTGACTAGCTTACCAAGGTAATCACCTGTCCCACTTTTTAGGATTCTCTGTTCAAGTGCTTTTGCCACACACATCTGTGGAGGCACTAACTTCTGCTCCACAGCTATTGTAATTTCACAGAGTCCTACTGAAAACAGCATGTCATTCAGACTTGGAATAATCCCCTCTGAGTATTTAGTAAGGCGATTAACAGAAATTTCATTATTCTGTTAGCATTTAATCTAGAAGCCCTGTACTGTTCACATTATCTGTAAGAAATCATGAAGAAACTGATGTAATGGCTGTTTTGTGAGATATTTATAACCTTTCACGTGAAGGCTGAGTCAAAACTCATTTTTGCCTGGAGCCGATTTGGTCATAAAGGAGTCTACTCCAAGCAGCTTTCACCAGAAGGCATCCAGAGCTTTGNAAAAAAAAAAAAAAAAAAAAAAAAAAGACGTGAGTTTTAACTAGCTGAAGACACAGGCTAGATTCTTATTTGAAATCAGCGTCAATTCACAGAAAGCAAACAACTCCAGCTGAAACCCCGCCCCTTCAAACTGAGGCAAAACAGTTCATTCTAGTCATGTTAGAGTGCTATGAAACTGGAGGAGCACTAATCTAACAAAAAAAATCCTCCATGGTACAATTTTCGGTAGGGCAACATCTTTCAGCTGATGATCAAGTGACTGGAGCTATGCTGGTATACACCAGCAGATGCTCTGATTCTTTTTCTTCTGGGGTGGGGAAAAGCAGCATCAAGAACAAATGTTGAGCTTTTCTCTGTTTTCCACTGTCTTTTCCCACTCTATAAACTAGGTGAGAAGAGAGCATTAAACCAAATGTTTCTCTAGACAGCATGATCCTCATTCGAGCCTTTCAGAAGTCTCCCTTTTGTAATCCGGTATTCCAGATGCTAAGGATTGCCGAGTTACAGAAGAGAAGGAGGATAAATGTTACTCCCTTCTTCCTCTAGTTTCCCTGGGGGAGATGAGGGGATCACAGAACTTGCACAGAAAAATCTCTGCAAGCACAAATGATGTGACCGTGGCAGTCTCACGCTGGCACCTCTGGGCTCTGAAACTGGCCTAACCAAGACCTTCTGCTGGGATTGGAGAGGGGAATATTTAATGGACTAAGAGTAATGGCCCTTTGCTGCGTAACAAAGAGGGCAATTTGGCAGGAGTGAAATGCACTGTCTGCTTGGAGAAGATTAGTAGGTATGGTTCCTAGGCACCATGCCTTATTGCCTTATTACTGCAATAGGAGCACCAGGACACGTCTTGGAAATACGGATAGCCCGTGAAAGCTGTGAGTGCCCTATAGGTACTACCGTATTTCCTGTAGCACTGAAGGAATTGACGGTGGGACTCCGGCCTTCTATGCGCATATCAATCTGTGGGAGCACCACAGAGACATGTGCAGAAGATGCAAAGGGGAATAACGACAAGAAAGGTCCCCGGTCCCAAACAAAGTTGAAAAGAGCATCAATGAAGAAAAACCCCAACAACCCAGGAAACTTGCAATACCGCAACTCAGCTGAACAACTGAATGTCAACCTGACTTAGAAGTTATTCTGTTTCTAAATGCTAGGTTTGTTGAGAAGACACAAAGTGAAACTCCCCCCTAAACCCATTCCTTATTGCTATGTATATAACGATGCTTTACGCACCCAGGCCCTCCCTTGTTTTTTTTCAAAAGCTGAGCTCAGCTCTCCATTCTCACAGCACATTGCAATTTATCTGTTTTCACTGTAGACTCTGAGGGTGGAAATAGCAAGGCTTTTCTTCCTGTGTTTTGTCCCCGTGTTCTTCTTCTGGAAACTGGCAGCTGTAAGTCTCTTCTCTATGGTGTAACAGTTGCGGAGCCACCGGCAGCCTAGGGAAGTTATGTTCCAGATCTGCAGTGAGAATAAGCAAAAGCACTGCACATACAAGAGGTCTTCATACATGTCAGTTAGCTGCTCACTGCCTTTGCCAATACAGCCTCTCTCTGAGGAAAGGAGAAAGATACAGGCAATGCGCTGCATCTTAGTGAAACGAAGTAACTCGCCCCAAAATCACAGAGTAAATCCGTATTTATTCTATTTATTCAACTAAATTTATTCCATTCTGACTCTGGCTCAATGGAAACATTGTTCGCCACTGAAAAGCAACATAGTCCACAAAGGTGCACCTACCGTCAGCTGCGTGGTATTTTTCTTTCTTCAGTGACCATATGCACAAATGCAAGAAGAAGGTCAGCAAGATGAGAACAAATACAGCCACTGCAGTAAGGATGGCCAGGATGGTGGTATATGGAGAGTAAATTGTAATGGGAGCTGCAATTAAATATATTTAATAAAGATTAAGAAATCATGTGCCCAGACTATTGTTAAAGAAAAGGCAGTTCTTCCCAGGAAATGTAGAGATTAATTTCCTCTCTCTGCGGAAAGTAATTTTCCAAGGAAAAAAACAGTGCAGGTATTAACAATAAAGCTGAGATGCTCCAAGTCAAGGCTGCAATAGGTCATTGTCTGTGGTAAGAAGCATTCATGGAAAAAACCCCACATGCCTGACATCTTCCTCGTCCAGTGTCTCTCTTGCAGCTATCACTTGTTCTATCTGCTCTGGGGTTTGGTTTTTGCTTTTGGAGGGGATTTGGCTTCAATGTTTCCCTGACTACAGCAAGCCAAATTTTCACACTTGCGTCTGCCTCACAGAAGTTAAAAATAGCACCTTTTTGCAATTTGTCTCAGCAGAACTAACAATTTCTCTAAATGAAGGGCGCAGACCTAAAAGGTACCAATTAATTGTAGGAACAAGGGTGGGGGGAAAGGCAGGAGCAATGCAGCTTGCTGTCTTCAAGATACTCAGCACCTGCAAAGCCTGTACCCACTTATTCCTATCTAATTTGATCCATGATAAGACATGAGATTTCAAAGCTGGGTGTTGTGGACTCAACCAATACTTGAAAAGGAACAGGATGATTTAACTAAGCTATTGTCTTCCTAAGAAAAACTAGCAAAACAGGAAGAGCAGTTCAATGGAAAACTCTGATAATTTACCAAATAAGTGTTCTCTATTCAGGGACAATTTTGGGGCGTTTCTCTGCCTTTATTACTGACAGCGCGTTAATGGTGGAGTCTTTGCCCAGGCCAACAATTCTATCTATATTAATATTGCAAGAAACACAACAGTAATTTTCAAAGCAAATTTTCACAATAGCAAGCTCTGCACGATAACCGTGCTGCAAGTCACCAACTGAAGAAGCGTAGAGAACAGTTATAGGCTCAAAGAAACAAGTAATTGTGAAAACGTACCTTGCTCCAAGTCTTGAGCCGGGAAACCACATATTGCATTATGTGTACTGTTGCCTTGCTTGATTGTTAGAAACCCAGAACTTTCACAACTAAAAGAGTAAGAGTCACAATTAGAATGTCCCTGCCTTTCCCTTCATTCCTCTCCAGCCTTTCTCTTGGTCCCCTTTCTTCCTTCCCTCCACCCTTTGCACAACTTGTTTCCTTTTCTTCCTTTTTATAGCAGTGCAGGTGAAGTTATGGCTGCTCCCCAACAGCGTAAGACTACCTCACAATTGTTTATGTGCACATTTTTTCTTAGTCTCTTTGTTTCAAGTGATGGCCATGTTTGGAATAATTTTGCATCAGTTTGAGCTGGACTTGGAAGCAAGTTGAATACACATCATTTTGTCTTAAGTTCTGCTTTGAGACTGACTATTTATAAAACCAAAGGAGAGAGACATATCATATATTGCTGAATTTAAAAAACTCATCACTTAGTCTCATTGGTGATCTTGTCTTAGATTCAATTTTATTTTCTAGTATACGTATTAATCATTTGAGAATTTCATCATGCATATTTCCAAAGAAGGAAAGTATCAATAAATACATACTCAGTCCAGTTACGGCACCAGCCATTCTTCACATGAGAATAGGTTCCTATCTCACATGATTTACATTTGAATGTGAAGTCTAAAATGCCTACACGAAAAGAGAAACATCAATTATTAGAGGTCAGTGCCTTTACTGAAAGATGGAGATGGAACAGATTAGAGCACAATGCATTCCCTCTGCACTCTTTCTGCATTATGAATCACCCCCCCTGGAGAAACACATAAGCAGTTCTTGCCACCTTTGCTTTTTGGGAAATGTATGGGCGGCCCCCTTACAGAAGAGGTATAGAATAGTCTGATCTGACAGCAGAGGGTGTAAAGTTGAGAGGCAACACAGAGTAAAACAGTCTTCTACTGACAGTTCTAGCAGCTTGGAAGAAATGTAATACTCAAAGTCCAAGCATGAAAGTGAAAGTCTCAAATTTATGAAGGGAAGAGTTACAAAACAGGGAAACAAGGGTTTTAGTCACAGAGGCCACCGTATAAAAGCCACTTCTCTCTGCATCACAAGCTTTCCCCAAAGCAGGTTATAAGAAGCGAAGGGAACTGTTGCTCAGCCAGCCACTTGTATTAAACTCTGCCTTTTAGAGTAATTTGCATTTCTTTAGTTACCAATCTTCACCAGCTCCTCGCCCTCCACACATTCAGGCAGTTTTTTGCAGTAGAGACATGCACTATCAATACAGCTGTATCCCTGTCGGCATTTGCAGTCATGGTCCTCAATACTTGGACATGGGCTGTTGTCTCCTGTCAAGAAGAATGAAGTTAGACTTGCCTTTGTCATAGATGCCAGAAATTAACCATTAGTCTTACTGTCTGACACAGGTGAAATAGTTCCTTACTCTGCTGTGGTGGAAAATATGGATACCAGAAAGACGTCACTCCCATGCATACTGGGTCAAGTTTAGAGTACTCAAATTCAGCACCACTCAAGATTTTTACACCACGGTTATCTGAGCACTACATGACTTACCACTGTAACCCTTCTCTCTTATCTGGAATACCAGTGTAGGTCGTGGTAGACGGAAGTAAGGCAGCGGGCTTGCTTTACTACGTTGTGCAGATTTAGACACTGTGGGGTGAGAGGAGGGCACTGCCAGCAACCCCAAAGAAGCACTACACATTAACTAGCCATCCGGTTAGCTCTGAGGACAGTGCCAGAGCTGTTCTCAGTTAGGCTCAGCCATGTTAGAGGAGGGATGCCCAAAAGATCCTTGGCCAGTGAAGCTAGAGCTCCTTTTCCATGCCTTTCCTAACAACAGCAGCTGCTTCTTACACTCTATTGGCAAACGTGGGTCTAAATCCAAGCCATAAAACAAGCACCCTTCCTACACTCTGTCCTATTTCTAGAGGACTTCTGTTGTGAACTTTGCTTGCACTCAAAAAAATATCATGTCTAATTCTGAGAGCCTCCTGGGCTCATGAAAGCAAAGGACTGATGATATATACTGATCCCATCAGTGAACAGTATCAAGCAGTCCTTCAGGCAGTTGGAGACCAGCTAGAGGAAAAGTGCTGTTAAACCAGGAAGCTGTATAACCTTAAAGAAAAAAAAAAAAAATAGAGAGAGGAAAACGTTGGCTAGTTCAATAGTGTGCTTAAAACCCCACAATGAGTGGCAAAGATCAGGCAAAGATTATTATCTGAGGTTGATGATGGAATGTACAGGGCCACCAGGGAACTGCCTACATCTTCCTCTGCCCACTAGCCTCTTCTTACTGGCCTTCAAAACTTAATGAAGACTGGCAGCAAAAAGGAAACAGCTTAGGGATGCTTCTTTCCGTGTATTACTAGTGGGCGATTCTAGAGTTGATCCCACCAAGCAATGACTCTCCTACCCCATGCTGAATTATTTTATCTCAGTAGGAAGGGAAATACCCTGGGGTCTCCACGCTACTGAGGACCCTCCAATTCCTCACCTATTGCTCGTTCCCACACATCCCATGTGTCCACTCACTCCTTCCATAGGGAACTCAGTGTCCTTGTTGTCGATTAAGGCAGATACATTCAAGCTACTAACAGATGGGAGGCTGACTCCTACCTAGGCACCAGTGAAAGATGTAACTTCTCGGTTAATCCTGTTGCTAACCTGCAGGACAACGGCACAACCATACTAGCTAGACAAGGCTTCCAGCAACCCTGTTTTGGGACAAACAGAAAAGGAATGCGCATTCCTTGCTGCAGGTCATACCAACAGCTGCATATTCCTTACTGTTCAGCTCTGGCTACCGTTACGGACAGCACTAAATTAGGAAGAATAGTATGATTGCTCCTGGGACCATGGAAGAGGCCATTAAAATCACCTGTTCTGTCTTTCAGCCTAACAGGCACAGAAACATCACTCGGTAAGTCCTGCAGCCAGCCTGTTCCACCTCTAGTGCCTTAATTTGACTTAAAATTACAGGCAAGTGAAAATCCGTTACCATCTCACCAGCCTCCTAAGATCAGGCAAGGATACAGGTTAGAACAGGCTGTTGAAACTAATGATCACCTGAGACCTTGTCTGTGCATTTACTTCTGGGACAAGCATAGGTCAGCAGAATGGAGGGATTGAAGTAGCATGCTTCCTACGCTTTAGGACCACAAATTGCAAAGAACAGCCTTACAGAGAGCATCACTCCTTGTATTCCCTCTGAAGTCTGAATAGCACAGATAAACTTTGAAACCATGTTCGAATGGAGCAAGGGCTCAGAACCAGTGTTAAGTGAACACCTTCCTTCCTTGTGAGCAAGAGCAACCCACAGAAACTTAACTTTCCATTCCCACTACAGAATAACAAGTACAGGCATGTAACAAATCTGAAACGAGTCCACTCCGCAGTGTATACCTGAGGCACATTATGAATTCAGAGGGCAGGAAGGAAGCCCTTACCATTTTGGTTTGCATATACAGTTACTCAAGATATATTTACATACATACACACACACGTGCGCCTGTTCCTCGCGCTTGATTGCCCTGGTTGACATAAAACAATATCGACAAACAGAAAGAAGACAGGTGAATCATTGCCTTACCTGTGTTTGAGCTGCATTTGGGGCAGCATTTCTTTTCATCTTTACTGATTATTCTCAGTTCACCATCCTGGCATGGCGTTGCCAGAGTTTGCTGTGTCCATTGCCATAGGCACACCACCAGCAGCAAGCAAGCTCGAATCTTGAGGTGACCGACTTCACTTGTCTGTTCAGTCATGTCTTGAGCTATAGGACCGAAAAGCGCGCTAGGGTGGGCCTGTATCAGGACTTTCCTGCAAAAGTACTCTCTCCCCTGACACTATGGGAAGGCACTGTGTTTTTGTGGCTGCACTCTTCCTGTTTCTTTAGGGGCGGGGAAAAGATTTTATTTTACATCATCAAATTCTTAAAAAAGCAGGGCTAAGCAACCATGCACCAGTGACTCCATTAAGAGAACAGCAGGTTAACAGCAAGATGTAGTATCATGTAATTTGATTTTCAAAGGATTTTGCAAGTTGATATACAACTGAAAATTAATGCAAATTAAATTAGTGTGTGAACTTCAGCACTCTCAGACTATTTCTTTCTGACTTAGAGTTCTTAATGAATTTAGAAACCTTCAAGGTTTTAACTATCAGATTGCAATGTATAGTAAGTCCATCCATCCACTCAGATTTTCTGATTCCGTTAATGGTTTTCAACTTCCTTCACTCTGGATCGGGAGACTCTTGAATTGTTTTCCAGAGCCACTGTAACTCCATATGGATACCATGAAACCGAGAGAGAATACTGTCTTCCCCACAGGCTGCAAGATCAGCCCCGGGACCAACATCAAAAATAGCTGCAATGGGCTCTTTAGAGACACGTACAGCTCCTCTGACCCCCACACCCCTGGGATTTAGGTTACAAAAGAGAGCGGCTCAGCAAAATTGTACATAGGCACAGACATGTTGCCCGTAATCATCACCTGCTGCAGGTTTCAATTCCAAGAAGTCCTGCCTTATACAAACGCCTATGCAAACTTCCATCTCCGCTCTGTGTGTGGACAGCTTACTTGTTTTTCCCCCCTCCCCTTCTATTTCCACTGTACTCTAGGGTTTGCTTCTATCCCTATAGCTTGTGCTTGCTTTTGTATGTGCACAGTGAAGAGAGTATTTAAAAATCCAACCTCATTCTCAACTGAACAGATGAATTCTGATGCAGAAGCAATTTTTAATGGATTCTTTTCCACACTGCATGGGGCGACAAACAGGTCAAGGCAAGGGAGTCAGATCTGTGAATAGAGATGAGCGCCTCTAGAAAATGCCATGCCTACATCATTTGGCACTTGCCCTGGTAATTCCTTAGTTTAATACAGAGACAATGAAGGCTGAATAAACTTCCCACACAGACACCGTCCCTCTTCCTTTGGTGTGTTCCACACTTTCTTCCTGAAGATTTATCTATGGATCTCGAAGAGTAGGTCAGTCAACACACTCTTCACTTAGCTTTTGGTCCATTTAGGGATCTACCTGTGTTCCTGTCGTGGGTTGGAAACAATCTGACAGGTTTGGTATGCAACAGACCCTTCTAATTTTAAAAATGTATGCTGCAAAGCTGCTTGTACTGTTAAATGTGAGAGGAGAAACCTTTCTATCAAAAGATGACATCCAAACTAGCTGCAAGCAGGCAAAAGACACAGGTCTCTGCCATCAGTATTTCCCACATAATGCCCCTAGAAGGCCAACTATTATGTTTCAGAAACAAAAAGCCTCCTACTTGGTACTTCTACCACACAGGAGATCCCCACCTCTTCCCACACAGCACTGCTCCTTACACTTGCCACAGCGTGTACCACTCATGCTACACTGGAAACACAGACACAATGCCTGCTGCAGCTGCTGCCCAACTGGCCATGGAGAGTCCTGGACACCACAGGTCTTGCGTTCAGTCCCCCAAGTCAGGATTCCTCTCACCAGCTCTTCCAAACACCATAACCACAATGCTTGGGCAACACAGGGACAGGGAAGGGTTACACGTCCTGGTCAGGTGCTGCCCTTGTACAGAAAACACGGTGCTCTCAATGGCATACAAAACTTGGTCTCACCCTCTTCAGAACTCTGCAGAGTCTTACGGTGAAGACAAGTTACGAGGCAAAGCACATGGACGCTGCAGCAATATACTCTGCAGACCAATCAGTTACGACCATTTCTGAACTGCACACAAGCCCTGACCAACTCTGAGGATATTTTTATAATCCCTGGCTTTTATAATAGGCTAACAATAAGGAGAACTTGTTTCAAAATCTTACTATGGTGTCATGGTTTAACCCCAGCTGCCAGCTAAGCACCACACTGCTGCTTGCTCACTCCCCCCTGCAGTGTGATGGGGGAGAGAATCACAAAAAATAAAAGTGAGAAAACTCACGGGTTGAGATAAAGGCAGTTTAATAGGTAAAGCAAAAGCCATGCACCCAAGCAAAGCAAACCAAGGAATTCATAGAATCATAGAATCATTTAGGTTGGAAAAGACCTTTAAGATCATTGAGTCCAACCACCAACCATGCCCACTAAGCCATGTCCTGAAGTGCATTGTCTACGTGCCTTTTGAATACCTCCAGGGATGGTGAAATTCATTCACCACTTCCCCTGGGCAGGCAGGTGTTCAGCCATCACCAGGAAAGCAGGGCTCCATCACGCCTAACGGTGACTTGGGAAGACAAATGCCATCACTCAAGCGTCCCCCCTTCCTTCTTTTTCCCCCAGCTTTATATACTGAGCGTGACGTCGTATGGTCTGGAATAGCCCTTGGGTCAGTGGGGGTCAGCTCTCCCGGCTGTGTCCCCTCCTAACTTCTTGTGGCCCCGCCAGCCTCCTTGCTGTTGGGGTGGGGTGAGGAGCAGAAAAGGCCTTGACGCTGTCAGCGCTGCCTAGCAATAACTGACACATCCCTGTGTTATCAACACCGTTTTCAGCACTAATCCAAAACAGAGTCCCCTACCAGCTACTATGAAGAAAATCAACTCTACCCCAGCCAAAACCAGCACATATGGTTACGTTAAGGTTCACCCCAAGGCATGCTGGCTGCAGTACCATTTGAAAATACTCCTCCTCACATAACAGGGCCAGGAATACCTGGAGCACAGTAAGCCCCTCCACCTTACTGTGGCTGCAGCCAGAGTTCCTGGGGGAAGAGCAGCCCACATCTGCTCTGATAACAAGTGCAGCTACTGCTCTTGTAAACAGCGTGCTAGCCAAACTCTCCCTTCCACCTTCCCCTACCCTTTGCCCCTTCCCCAGGACAGGCTGGTATAGTGGGGAAATGTGGCACCAGCAACTTTTAGAAGCTCTTCAATGTGTGCATAAAGTGACTGTGCACAGGAGGCGATACACCTTCCCATTCAGCCCAACAGTTTCCCTGGCTCTGCAAGTCTTTATCAGAGTATGTGAAAGAGGTGTTTGGTCTCAACTGCAAGAAGAAAGCAAGAACAAAAGACCCACGAAGGAAAACCAAATTTCTTGAAATAGAGACTTCTTCATCATCCCACCAGTACCCGCCTTTGAGGTCAGGTGCTTCCAGTTTCACTAAAAGATAGTGCGTAGGCTCCCAGCAAACATAAACGGGCTGCAAACCCTCTTACGGTAGCTGGCAACACTGACAGAAATTGTGGGACATTTCACAAAGGGTCTTAGGAGTAACCCTGACAAACCATTTATTCATGAGGTGTGCAGAGAAAAATGTAACTCTGCAATAGGAAGATACGGGATCAGCTCCGTGTATTGCTGAGACACTTGCCCAGGGGTGCAGCTCAAGCTTCCCAGAAACTCCCTGAGGCTTTGTTATGTGTATTTGTACCCTGGGTGGAGTCCCACTGTCAATATTGGTGTGGGGGAGACAAACCCTGTTAGGACCCTGACAGTTGTTCTGATGCCAAAGCTGCGGTCCTAAGAAACTGAGAGTCATTTAGCCTTACTTTCTGGAAGTTACACCTCAAGGCCATACCCCAGAATACCTGGCACACCAGTCACTGATAACTAACACTGCTGAATAACCAACAGGAAGAACTGTTACTTCCAGCAACAGCTGGGACGGGTTATTTTACAGCTAAGGGAAAGACTTGAGTGGTAGAAGACGAGGCCTCTAAGTTAGGCACCACACTTAAGTCTCCTGATGGCTTGCTTACTTCATCTTTAGAAGTATAGCAGTAGCAATAGACTAGACCATGTCTCTCAGAAGGGACAAGGACAGTGTAGTGGTTGCAGATGGAGGAACTGCCCATTTGCCTGAAGCTCAAAGATGGACATTATTAATAACTAGCACTGCCTGAATACCAAGTACGAACATTAATCAGACTTTTGCTCAGTGTCATAAACACAGCAATAGAGAAGGGACCTCCAAATGTCCTACCGAGACAACTGGCAGGTGGTACACAAGGGAACCCAAGCCTGGCAAAGGTTTCAGGCAGACAGTTAGGGTATGTGATACCTGATACTTGGTGTTTATCAGATAGGAACTAATAACTTATTTCTTTCTATCTTTTTTGAATGTTGCCTTTTTTCTGAAATGGTCTTTACATGTTTTCATTCTTGTTCAAGCGTTACAGTCGTGCAAAAATACTGCCAGATGATGGAACATTTACAGTCAGATCACAGACAATAGTTGTACGTCTCAAGTCTAAATCTCTAGAGTCAGCAGTGACCTTTCAGAGACAACTTGACTATCTGGCTTTAAAATCTTTGGGGGTTTTCTAAAGCTAACCTTACCTGTCTCTGATGTAAGGTAGTGACATTTCATCTGTCAATCTCTTTCTTGCTCAGTCCTGTATGTGATGTACGTCAATGCTGCTAGGTTCCATGCTGCTGCCTGATCTGGTAGGGTTTCCAGCTCTCTCTGCACCTATTGATAGAACAAATACCTGTTTCACTCATCAATAAGCAGTAGTTCTCACCTCCCCATTGCCTGTTTGGTGGTTTT
This sequence comes from Pandion haliaetus, assembly GCA_013401275.1. Lineage (NCBI taxonomy): Eukaryota > Metazoa > Chordata > Aves > Accipitriformes > Pandionidae > Pandion > Pandion haliaetus. The sequence goes on along the minus strand of VYZV01003947.1, from coordinate 12,210 downwards.
ATTCGGCAGCAGCTACAGGATTAACCAGACAATGTTTGACTGAGACTTTTCAGAAATTAGGAATCCTTACAGTCTTTATCTTCACACCCAAGCAGAGGTTCTGTGGCCTGCAGAGTTCCTTTCAATCCATGTGACCTGTGCTCAAAATTATAATCCCAAGGGTTAAAAGGCCATTGGAAGCAATGTGGTCTTTGAGGTTGTCCGAGCACTTATGTCATGAAGTGCCTTCTCCTTTGCATGAAACAGGAAGACATAGCACAGTCTCAAACAGGCAAGGAGAAGCAGCTGGGGGCCAAGATGTTCGGAAATGCCTCAGGGTTCAGAGTCCCCAGTTGCTGCTAAAAAGGAGCATCCAAATGCTGCTGCTACTGTCTCTTTGAAGAGAGACTCTGCAAGGGCTTGTGCTGGAGTTTGAACCAAAGGGTCTCTTGCGTGCCAGGCTCTAGTTCCTCAGTCTTGGATTAAGAAATCTTAATCTTTTATGACTGTCTCCAAGAAATGAACCTCAGTTCTGAGTGGGGGACCTCAATGTATCAGGAGACCTGGGAAAGATGGGCTGCTGCTTCCTTCAGCAAAGGAAGGGAGGCACAGAAATACAAGTGGCAAAAGACCCCAAACGCAGTGGCTCACTTCCTGCCCTGACCTCCACAGAAGAAAGGACTCTCTCTTCATGCCACACCTGCCCATACCCATACATAGCTCAGGGAAAATTAAGGCTGTAACGTAAGTGCACACCATAACGGAAGAGAAGAAAAGATGTTGCAGCTCTCCTAATCCCTTCTGCCCCCTCTATGCTACCATGACCTGCACACTTAACACTAGGAGTGCTCAAGGATGAGATCTGAAGGAAGAACCAGTGGATTCTTCCACCCACTGAAGTGCGCTGATGTTGCAACTTGTATCTCTGGCCTCAGGGCACACATTTGTAAGAGTATTTACAGAACTGGCTGCAAATTCTACTTTTGCCCACCTTAAGGATATCCAGCCATGAGCTGAACATTATACACATCACCAGGTGCTTCATTTGACAGTTTCCTTTTTGCTTGGGGCCACTGGAGCCACCAGTTTGCTCAACTGCCCAAATTACTAACCTTTTGGAAAGAACAAAAAGAAGAACAAATGTGGCTTTACTGACACTCCTTGGACTTAACGTCATCAGTGACAGTATTGCTGCCAGGGAGAGTATTTGGTTTCCTGACATTAAGATTTTGCTGATTACCCATAATGGGTGACCAAAGAAGCCATGCAGTTCTCCTACAAGGAGGAGGTTGTTCACATGAAATCTACGTAATTTCTGAATGACTAATGATATTTGTTAGACCAATGTATAAATTGCCTTGTAAGCTCCATCTCATAAATTGTTTTCATCCCACTGTAGAAAACTCCATTGCTAGCTGCAGGATTCACATTCCATTGTACAGAACTCGTCTATGCTCTTGGGAAACAACTGTCAGTCAGCCTTTACTTAAAGAGCCCTTTACTATGTTGTTACCGCTGTACGAGACATTACTCACACAAGGTGAGGTGACTTGCCACACCAGGGAACCTGTGGTAGAACAGGAGTTCTGATGGGCTCCAGAAAGCATAGAGGAACAGTCAGAGCATGGGGTGCAGGTCAGTACTGCAGCAAGCATGTGGTGAGGCTCGTGCCAGAGGGAGCACAGGGACATCAGAAGGGTACCATGCGAGTAGCAACAGCTCACGTAATACTGTCCAAAGACTGGGGGGTAAAAAAAAAAAAAAAAAAAAAAAAAAAAAGAGAGAGAGAAAAGCTTAAGAACAAATAATTTATCTGCAGCCTGAAACTAGAATACAAAATTGTTGAACTCCTTTCAGCTTGGCTGACTTTTAGGCCAGCCTTAAGATTTTGCAGTACCTAGGACTGGCTACCCTATGGGTTTCCAGATATTGAGGTATTTGCAGTGCCTGTCTAACGCCTGCCCTCTTTTGGCACACAGGGAGAGTTACTGCCCTGCAAACCTGTCACAGGTAAGGCTGGGGGCACACGAGTCAAACAATGTGGCAGAAGCGCTGGTGGCCACACGTGGGCTGCCAAGGCAAGTTAAATTCTCACCCCAGAACAACTAGGGCTTTGCAAAGACCCCTGGGTCTTTTCTTTGAGCAGTGCTAAGGACCCTGCAGCACGCACTCAGCAGAGCTCTGCCTTAGCCTGTGGAACGAGTCTCGCAGTCACCTCTCTGGGTTGTTTGCACAGCCTGGCCACCAAAGCGGTGCCTCCTTGCAGACAATCCCAATGGCGCAGAGGCCAACATTTCATCGAGGGAAAACAAACCAGACAGAGGCAAAAACCCCCAAGTCCCTGATGTTACCGAGCTGTGTATTTCCTCCAGCTTATCACTCGGCATGGCGTATAGCAGCAGATGTGACCTTTCTTAAGTCTCTCATGGCAAACCTGAGTCACTTTGACTTTGAAGTGCATCACAGGAGAACGTGAAGAGAAAAAGCAGGAGATAAAGGATCTGGGGTAGCCACAGTAGCAGAAACTTGTCATATATTTGCAGGGGAAAACCAAAAAAAAAAAAAAAGACCAAGGAGGAAGCGAACATAAAAAGCATAAACTTACGGACCTGCGGTTTGGTTTTCTTCTTTAATTGTACTAACTACTGAAACATGAAATACATGTTAACCGCCAAAGCTGCAGTCTGAAAGGAGTGTTCAAGGCCTGCAAAACCCAGCTCATCTATATAATTTTTTCTAGAGTGGCTCTCAAATACCATCTGTTCTTGTCCTAATCCTTCTCCAAAACTGAATGCAGCAAAGCAATAAGCAAAACAAACCTCCACTTTAAACAAATAGCCTTGTTAAAACTCCAGGCAGCCGTGGGTGACAGCCTCACTTGTAGGAGAGAAAAAAAATATAGAAGATAGAAATCCCACAGACAAGAGGGGTTAGGGTTTTGTTTGGTTGTCCTCCTGGTTTTTTGTAGCACTCTGACCTAACCTCTGTCTGTAGCTAATTACAAACAATGTAAGGAGCTGGCCATGTGGCCTCTAACTCATGTCTAGTGCAGCTGAAAGTAATTTAAGTTATTCAGGAAAAAATGGCATTATTCATACCCAGAAATATAAAATTATAGGAATTAAGTCAGTTTTACAGATGGTTCTTAAAACAATCAAAAGGCCAATAATCATGCAGACAGTTTTGCATGTGCTTAAGTGACTTCCTGAATCAGGGCTCTATGGCAACGAAGATGCCTTTACTTTACAAATCATATAGGTTTACCAAGTACTCTAACTGCCAATACAGTTCACACTATAACCAGTTAGCATTGGTTTGCAGAGTAAAAGAACTAACACCTCAGTTTACTGCATTACACTGGAAAAAATTTCCAGTACAGCCTTATCTTTATCAGCTTAGATGAAGCTGCACAACTTACGACCGTGTTTCTCTCAAGTGCCTGAAAAAGGGGAAATCTGAACAGTTGAAAAACAGGAACTTACTTTGTGACATAGGCCCATACCTTTAAGAAGGGAAAGTTTCATTTCTGGCACGTAGGAAGAGAAGCACGGGCAGAAGGCAGCGCCAACTTGTTCAAGATTCTCTAACTATTTTTAACTACTTTCTGCCCTTTTAGGGAGAACTGGAACAAAAATCCAAGCAAGTTTTTCACAGAAGAGTGACAAGACAGAACATGGCAATTAAAAAAAAAAAGTTATTCCTTTATTTAGCATGAAATATCTTTAAATAAACATTAGTTTATTAAAACCAGCAATCTACCACCACCCAAATCCTCAAAAAAATCAAATCATAAGTGCCTCCAATCCTATCAAATGTTATTATGGTTTAACTCTTCTGATAGGGTTATACATCTCGGCACAGTGACTGAATACAGTTCTACAGCAGTACAGCCAGCACAGACCGCTGGCTCGCAGGTCCGCATTAGCACAAAAGCCAGTAATTACAGCCTGTGAGGGCTTGCCGTTACAGACCTTCAGCCACACAGCACGCTGAATTGTCTGCCTTCCGTTTTCCAAATGTTTCCAAATGCAACTTGTCCCCAGCTACCCTACCTCTGCTCTGCACTTCCAGGGTCAGTACCGGTTCCTTCTTCAGCCAGAGGGAACCCATGCCCTAGTTTGCAAGAAATCTCCTGATCAGAGACTGTAGGAAGGCACAAGAACACAGTGCACTCGGGCATCTTCCTGTGCAGCTGAGCCAGAGGGCAGAAAACAAGTAAGATTCATGGAAACAGCTGATGAGTCCACACCACAGAGGAGCTCTGCTGCCACAGCAGCACTTCTGTCAAGCCAACAGCTCATCTGTTCCTCTGGGCTGTGTTTTCATCACATACCCCACAACCTCAGACAGCTCATTAGCTATCTGCACCTTGCTCGGTTACATGGAAACATGGCACCTGCTTTATTGCCTCTGAAGTGCAGCCTAGAAACTTGAGAAGCATCATTTCCAAGAATTTTTTGGGTGTTCCCTGGGATGTATTTCTCAGATTCATTCATTGCACTTTGCCATCCAATCCACTGCAAGATGACAGCATTTAGGCCACAGCACGCTTTCAAGGACCTCTACATGCACAACAGGGGCTCTGTTTTTGAAGGGGCTGAGCCTTATCATCTTGAACGTCCCTGCAACTCTCAGGTCAGAACCACTGCCAGGCCAGACTTACAGGGAAAAACAATACACGCAGCATGACTTTCAAGTCGCACAGAAAGCCAGGGGCAAGGCAGCATGTGAACTCCCAGGCTGCTAAGCTACAGGACTGACCACTTGGTGATCCTGCTTTCTGTGAGAACTATACACACTGGAATAACTTTTTGCTCGTTTGTACCTTCAAATCATACACATCATACACGTGCATCTAGCTGCTACCACAATTTATTTCAAAAAGTCACTATCACACTTTGTATACAATACAAATGTTTATATACATTGTATATGCACTTCAAAATAGGAAATCACTGCTAAGTATACCATATGTATAACATATAAGAAAACATATGTTTAAAAACATGTTTCTAGACACCAGTTGTATTCTTGAATACATTTCCTGTTGCATATTTTGGCATATGCTTTGGTACTGTGTATATAAAATACCTATCTTTAATGAGTTACCCACTGAGGAGTTATATTTGAAGTGAAAAACACTTCTGAATTATACAGCTTTCAAGTTTACTTCTTCTTGAACTTTTACACTGAAGTACTTAAACTACGTCAAAAACTATTCAAAATAACGCTTCAGGTTTCTCTCGGACACTTTAGATTTTGAACCTGACATCTAAAATTTGAGTGCTTTCCAAAACTACACACCGATTAACTTGTGGAAAAACATTAGAGAAGTAAAATTACTTTCACGCAGCGTACAGGCAAACGACAAGGTATTTTAACTGCACAGAGACCAGATCAGGAATACTTCCTCCAGTTCTGAATACAGGTTCCATTGACAGCATCCACAACGTCATCATCCAGACGAACGGTCAGACCGTAGTTTAGGCATCTGTCCACTGTTACGTGATCTTTGCACGTCTTTGCTCAAATGCAACCCTTGAAGGCCCAGATAACCTTGTGTTAAGAGTTCAGCTCTTGCCTCTTATCAACAGAGAGCATCTAAGATGTTACTCTTTTCTAAACCATCACAAAATTATCACGCATCAGCAGAAAAACTCTAAATGCCCATGGACGTGCTCCTAAACCTAAGACATAAGCAGACTTTCCCCAAATCCAGAGCACTGTCTGGAACCAAACTTGCCTGTGGGTGTCTCCCTATAACCCACAGCAAGCAAACAAGTCCCACAAAAGTGGTTTAACCGAAACAATTTTACTGTCAAGACGTCCAAGCTTGACTGAAGCAGCCTTGCTGATGATAAACACACAGGTATTCAGCAGAACAGATGTCCACCAAGAGGAAGCACACAGTGTGTCAGTTACACAGGTCTTATAGATTAAACCTTAGTTATACAGGGCAACTTCTAAAGTTTACAGTGCAGACAAGTGGTACTCTACCTTTCTGCCTATTTTGAACTACAGTTTCCACTAATAATGTTCTAATCATAAATTACCATTCCCTTTGCCTTCTGGCAATCCACATATTCTACTTTCCACACACATGAAGATCTCCATGGAGATTTCGAAACACTTGGAGATCTGGAGCTACCTGGTGGTCATGAGTAATTCCACTTGTTGGCCTGACAATGGGGATACTGCTCTATGTTAACATGACATTTTCTCAATGGGTATGTTTGAAGAAACGCAGAAAGGAGAGAAGTGGCATTGAATAGCCATCTCTCAACAGTCACTTAACAGCTAGCACCGGAATTCTGGTACTATTTTGATGCACAGCCAGCACGAGAGTTACCAGCAATGAAAACTGTCTCTGGAGGCACAACTGACACATGCCACTCAACTTGACCAAGAAGAAAACTTGAAAAAACGAAGCGCAAAGGAAGCTGGCTAGGTTCATCAGGAGAGATTCTCCACCTAAAGTGAGGAGAGTTCATTTGGGAACTAGGCTGAAACACTGGAGATACCTGCACTGAGAAAAGAGAAACTTGCTTTGCTTAGCATCTCAGAATTGTAAGACAAGGTCTGAACTCAGCCATAAAGCAGGTCTTTTGATTTCCTTCTTTTCCTGTCTGCTCAATGATCAGCTCTTACAGCTTCCTACACACTTTCTTCAGTCCAAAGACAATTGCCTACCACTACGTACAGAACTGGCTAGAAATGCACAGAGGACTGTATCAACTCAGTCCTGGCAACAGGGCTGCTGTGCACAGGGTTCTGCCCAAGAGAGAGAATCACAGGATTCCACCAAGAACAGCTACTCCCATGGGTCCTGGTGCCAAAGGGGCTGCTCAATGAGACCCAAAGGAACCGAAGTCCAATTAAACAGTTACACACACCCATACATACAGCCACAGAATGCTCTGTCACATTACTTGTTACAATCGATCGGCTCAGAAATGCAGGAAACAGTAACGTAATGTGGAGTCAGTTTTTGATGAGACTAGAATTGGAGTCAATTTGTTCTTCCTGGATAGGAATTCGAAAGCTCCTTCCATCTGAAAGACAAATAATTAAAAAAATTTAAAAATACTGTACATAGTAGAAGGGGCAGGAAAAGGGAAGCCAGGGACTCTTCTAGTTTCATGGATGACTAGGCACCTAGTGTGCCTAGTGACATTGGCGTCAGTGCTTGTCTTTCCAGCCAATGCTAGGAAACACCAAGTATGAGGAACAGCGAAAATACACTTTACCATTGCTCTGTGAACAGAATATGAGGCAGCTGTGTGCTGACTCAAGACCCAGGCTGCCACTTATTTCTGAATACAGAGTTCAGCTTTTCTCAGTCAAACCTTTCCTGTGTTTGCAGGAGACACTTCAAGACAGTTCACTTCTATGCAGGCAAAAAAGTTCACAATATACTCTTTTTTTAAAGACTCTTGATTCTGGATCCTCACTGTGCTGAACAGAATTCCCTGCACAAAATCATGACATTTTTGCAGGAACTAAGGGAGGAAAAAGCTAGGAGGGGTTAAAATCACACAGA
>VYZV01003939.1:8515-22624 GCA_013401275.1 Pandion haliaetus | reverse complement strand
AGATACTCTTCTCCAAATTTTAAACTGATCTACAAATGTGCTACTTGCTGAATTTTTTCACATCTTCATTTAAAAAAAATGGAACAAGTTGATGTAGGCATTCATTTTATAGGTGTCTTTTAGGAAATGCTGCAACATTTTGTTTACTAGCACCTTTAATACTTACATAAGTGTTTCATGGTGCTAACACACAAACCATAATCTTGGGATTTAAAATACTTTTGGAAGGGGTTTTTGTTTTGTTTTTCTTTTAATTATATTGAGCTAGTATATACTAGCTAGTTTTTCAGATAAGTTTTTATTCTATTTTGTAAGAAATAAATCAGCAGACTGTTTTTTCTTATTTCTACTGTAAGGTATGTAATTGTTTCCTTGTTCTACAAATTATGTTGACAATGCAAAGCTACGTAATATTTTTAAAGAAAATGAAAACGGAAAAACTTTTAATCAGTTTCTGATATCTCTTGGGAATTATAATCAAATTTAGAAACAAAAAGGGTCTTTTTGTATTTTTAAGGGTTCTAAGACTTTCTCTTTGCTTTGATGATCTATTATTTGGGTTTTTTCTGATTGAAGTTCTTTTTTCCTGGAATTGGAGTTTCTGTTAGTCGTTTCAATCAAGCAGAGTAATATTCATTGCAATCTATTCAAAATGTAACTGAAGTATATTTGTGTGGTTTTGTGTAGACTTTGATAAATGGAATGAATTATCATAATCCATATAGATCAAGAGTGATATTACAATGTTGTAATAATTCAGTGAGGAGAAAGACCATTTCCTGGAAATCTAGTCCAGTGAATGTGGTTTTGTATAATTCTTTTTTTTTTGTCTGAGATTGAAAGAGATTCCAGCATACAGAACAGCTTAACATTGAGTTTATAGCTCTTAATAATTATAAAAATCTGTTTGTCGTATGGAGAAGTGTATACTTCAACCCAAGTCTCTTGATTCTGATCTGCCACTGGTAGACTGGTCACAGTACAGTGTGACTGCAATAAAAATAATAACAATACAGTTCCATGTCAGTAAAACACTTAGAACACATGCCCAAAAAATATGTCTGCAGCTAATTAGAAAATGCGGTCTTGTATTTGTAGCTAAATACGTACTGAAGAGATTTATTCAGAAGTTTTAAATGCTACATTAAGTTGAGGCTGTAACATTTGGTGCTCCTATCACATCTTACAGCCATAGATAAGCATACAACAGTGATAGGGCCTTCACACGAATTCCATAAAATAAGTAAAGGAAATTATTCCCATTTCATAGATGGAAAACTTTGACAGAAAGCACATTTTCATTGAACAACAAATCTCATTTTACTTTAGTTAGAGAGATGCAGTGACCTTTTTCTAAATTTAGACTTTTATTCAAAGACAGTATGGTTGTCTTTTGCACTGCTGTTGGTACTTAGGACTAGTGCTTACGGGCCAACCTGTGGTTTCTGCCAACTAGATAAATCATCAATCACAGGAAATCATGTGTATTTTGAAGTGAAAACACAATCTTGAGAAGTGGAATTCCAGTCTTCTGATATCCTGCCCTGAGTTTCAACTAAGAACTTCATATTTTCCTTCTTTTAGTATATTAAATGAACATCTTCAGTTTGCAACAAGATATATAGTTATATTTCTCAGAATGTGTCATGTTTGCTTTAATATATGATGTTTGATGAATGACCTGGGCAAGCTACAGACTTTATCTGTGACTTAGTTTTGCCATTTAACATTGCGGATAATTCAAAAATTATTTGGTGAGTGCTGCTGTAAGCATAAATGGTGATGATAATGATGATGAACGAAGGAAGAACATAATAGAGAGCCATATCCTTTGCTTATCAATTTATCAATTTAATCAGTAAATTACTTTTTTAGTAAAGATTTTGATACTGTTAGAGGTTAATAAATGGTGTCCAACTGCAAGTCAGCAAACATGACTTTATGAATGTAAAGGAGAATATTGTATTGCTTGTGCCCTGTGATTTGGACATTATTCTTTTTGTCTGTATTATTTGATATTATATTACCATGGTGATAAACTCAATATATAATAGTTTGTAGTAGATTATCAACAATACTGTAGTATATTTTTTTGAAGTAAAGAAGTGTTGAACATCCTGTTTCTAAACATTTGCTGACTACTATAGAAACAATGTTTTGGTGAGAGTTCTTAAATTTACACAATAGCAAAGTGAGAATTGGAAAGGCTACTGTATTTATTGTGCTGTTTCTTATATCTCCTTGAAATGTTAATGCTGGAGCTCAGTAACAGAGTATAGAGAAGGATTATCTGGCTCAACATAATGATTTATTATTTATTTCTGAATAAATTCATTGGTAAGAAATATAATTGATACATTAAATAACAAAATTAGAAAACAGTGTGAGATTTTCATGATATAAGAGTATGAGCATGCATCTATAGTATTAGCTACTCCCTGTCCATTCTTTCCACCTTTGTGCTCTGTTGGTAATAACTACAGGTATGTGCAGTGGGCTTTCAATACAAAAACATTCCTGAGATTATCAGATTTTTCTCAAATCTATCTGTGGAACAAATGCTCAATTTTTCATGCAAGTTAATGAATGCCTTCTTCAGACTGTTTCCACTGACTTCTAGCAAAGCTCTGTGGGCTCAGTATATTCACATGTGATATGACATTTCTGCCCATGTGTAACTCAGTATTTTCCATAAGTGTAGCCTTAATTGAAAATGAGCAAGCTCATCAGCAATAGCTGTAGATTCAGATCGGTGGATCACTCTAGATTGGAGTACCTGTTTCAAGGGCAGTATCTTCCTCTTAATATATGCAAAATGTTTAAGTTTTTTACTTTTGGTGGGTAACTACATTCATGATATTCTAATACCACACTGTGGCATTATTCCTTTATAAATTTGCATTTACCTCAAAAAGGAAGCGTGCAGTCTTACTTCCTGGTTTTATTTTTTCTTAAAATTAATTTATCTGAAATATAAAGACATGTATTGAAATACTGTTAGAGCAAAGTTGTGTTATAACTAAATTTGACATTTAATTCTACAAGAACCTAAATTGTCATGAGATAAAGTGTATATTAAAAAAATATACAAACTCTGGAAGACAATCAGTGTGGCAGAGACACTTTGTTAACAGTGGCAAACATGAACTTACAGAAAGCTGTGTGATTTCAGATAAATCTCGTGATTTGTTCAGGTGTATTTCTTTAGAGGTACATGTTACAGAAACTTCAGTATGTCCAAGTTTTGACTTTGCTATAGATAATGTTGGGTCATGTTTTCTATAAACAGCTGGCTGAACTATTTCAGTACTCCTAGGTTTTCTGCTGGCCCAAGTGAGAGTCTCCTGAGGCATATATAGGTGGCTTTTAAAGTGATGATTATTTCAGACAAGATTCAACCTGTACTGTAAGTTTAGTCTCTTCAAGGACTTCTGATACACTGGCATGATACCATATACTTCAAGAGTATGGTGTAGTGGTGGGAAGGCAAATGTGAAGAAGGGGATGATGCATCCTATTCTAATATGATCACTCTTCCTTGTGGAAAGACGTGACCTATTCCGATATATCTTATGCTCCACTGAAAAATAGAGCTTTAATTTTCAGTTAATTTCTTTCACAGGTCATACATATGGGATGGGTAAATGAGAGACTTGAAGGAACTGATTCCTCTCAGCTCTACAAATTCAAGTTTCTGGCACTGAAGGGTTCATCCTTTTACATTTTCAGCACTCCACCGGTAAAAAAATAATATTTTTGTGACAGTTTCATTGTAAATGGAAACCTGTTTGTTATGTCTGGGTTTGTTTTCCCTTACCAAGTGAAGTTGTCGGCTGAGATTGCAAAAGAAGTTAAAGCCATAGTTGCCACTGAATTTCAATAAACTTTAGATATTTAACCTCTTTCAAGGTCCTCTGAAAAATCTTACCATAGCTGAATAGTTCAAAGAATTCCTAATTGGGAGTATTTTACTTTTTAAAGTTCTTAAGTTCAGATTTTTCTCTGGTTGGTTAGGCCCAATATTTCTTAGCTTATTTATTGTGAAATATTTTGTAGATGTAATGAGTTGGTAATTACCCTGGTTTCTTAAAGACAAGATACATCATGAAATACACCATCCATCGTATTAGTAGATACTTGTGGATTTTGCACATGGGCAAGGGATTGAACTGTTACAGACAGTCCAATGCTAATTTTACAGTTCGAACAAATGACATCATCTTGCTTTGATAACTTACACAGCTGGTAATGAGAATTCTATTTCACAATAGATGACTTACCTAATACTTCTCTTAAAAAAATCCTAATAAAAATTAGTTTAAAAGAATGAAACAGAAATGAGCTGTAGAATTCTAAATTCTTAAAAAGTGACCCATACTTACCACATGGTATTGTTTTATCCTTTTTTTTTCTCTGGAGAGCCTTTGCTTTAAACAAATCAAAAAGAATAAAATGTGGAATTAGAATGCAATTTCAATTATACAGCTTCCTTACGGTTTTGCTCAGAAGGTCATCAGTCTCCCAGTTTCTTCAGCCGATCCAGAGAAAACTCGATCCTTTACATGTGTGCCATCTGCAGTACCTTTGGGAGTACATACTCTTTGAACCTTATTTATGAACCACAGTGAGCAGCCATCAGTAACATTTTCTCTCTGTCTCGATAGAAATTCTAAATTCAAGGATTCCTGTTAACTTCAAGCATTTCTAAATGGCCAGTAGTATTCTTTTTAAAATGAGACAACACATCTGGGAAAAGGTTTATTTTTCCCTTCTAAAAAATTATTTGTCTATATGTTAAGTCAAGGAACTAAAATTTGGTTCAATTACTACAATCCAATTAAAATGCAAAAACTGTACAAAATATTAAACAAATAAATAACACACCACATGAATGCTTTTCCTTTATAAATTTTAATTATTGCTTTCAGACCTGCTTTTGAAAAAACATTTTTTATATAATTAAAACTATCCATCTACATGATACTAATTGGGCATAAACTACTTCATTTATCATGTTCAGCGCTCTACTAAGAACAGACAAGTGAGGATGAATGTTTTGTAGTATTCGTACCATGTTACTCGTCAGTATCTACTACACTCTATCGTGTTTCTGCACAATTTTTTTGTAATAATAGTGGCTTTTCAAAAAAAACGAACAAAGAGCACCACTTTGGTCAATGAGTTATATCATCCCAGTAATCAGATACACCAGTAAGTGTGACAGAGCCTATAAATCATAAAACCTGTTAACCGGTTTTCTTCCTATTTAATCATTCCACAGATGTTTTATATCAGGGGAGAGAAATAAAATGGGAAATTGGCCATTTCCAGCAACCACCCACTTGGAGAACTCAAACCTGGATCTAAAGTCACACTTCAAAGATGATTATCAGTGTCCCAAGGGCACCTCCAGCCTTGTCTGTCCCTGACTCACTTCCCTGGGACTCCCTCCCCTTTCCCACACCCCAGGACCCCATTGTGGCGCCCCCATGGCCACCAGCCCTTGCCCCAGCAATGCAGCAGGGCTGGTTTCAGCTCCTCCCAGCCCTGTCCTGCCCAGCTGTGGGCCCCAACAAGCCAGAGCCACCCACGGGCCCACGTCCAGGCCCAGCCTTAGCCCGTCCCTGTCCCCAGGGAGGAGCCTGGTGCCCAGCGCTGGGGCTGCTCCCAGTCCCTGTGGCTGCCCTGCTCCTCTCTGGGGGCATGTACTGGGCCTGGCTGGGATGGAGGTAACTTTCTTCATAGCAGCCCGTATGGCAGTGGATTTTGTATTTGTGACTAAAACAACGCTAACACACTAGTGATTTGGCTGTTGCTGAGCTTTGCTTGCACAGTGTTTCTCTGTTTCTCACATTGCTCACCCTGGGGGTGGGCAAGAGGTTGGGCAGGGACACTGCCAGGACAGTCGACCCAAATAGGCTAAAAGGATATTACATACCATAAAACATCATGTTCAGCAATAAAAAATGGGGATTTGGTCTTCAAAAGTAACCATTGCTTGGAGATTGGCTGGGCATCTTCCTGCTTGGGAGGGTCAGGGTGTGATCACCTTTGCATCACTTGTTTTTTCCCTCTTCCCATCACTTACTAAACTGTCTTTATTTCTACCCATGAGTTTTCTTGATTTTGCTCTTCTTATTCTCTCTCCCATCCTGCTGCCAGGGGACGGGGAGTTAGCGAGTGGCTGTGTGGGCACTTAGCTGTTGGACAGGGTCAACCCACTACGGGTCAATGGGCTGGGCCCTGGCTGGTGAGGACCCGGCCCAGCCAGAGCCCAGGGGAGCTCCTATGGCACGCAGTGAGCCACCAACCCGCACTGTGCCCTGACGCTGGTTCTGTGTCACATGTCCCAGCTCTGTAGCTGGAAACACAGGTCCCCACACAAAGCTGTACATTTTCAGTGTTTCACTGCTTTAGAGATATTTAATGCTACTACTCTTACCATTACTCCCACTGGCTTTCTTTTTTTACTATATCAAGTGAAACATTAAAATATGGATTGTTCTATCACAAAAATACAGGTGTTTTAACTTGCTTGATCTTTAGAAGACAAGAGTTTAGCATTATGTTTTATTTCAGAAATGTTTCTATGATGGTATTGCTATTTGCATACTGAATCAATGTGGTGTATCAGTGTATCAATGTAGTGTGCACAGATTAGATTACCTAGAAGTCATACAGTTATTTTTAGTTGCAATGACCTTACCCATAACTTTACAACTGCCTGTAAAAAGATCTGGTAGAATTTCTAATCTTTTTCTACTTCATTGTGTGCAAAAGATGATATGAATGTAAACACAGCTGCTAACTTTCGTAAGAATGGAAAACATGGTTACCAATGGGCAAAAATAAAGAAAATTTTGGAAAAGATGTGGATATTGTAGTTTGAAAGAAATATTCATTTTATACTCCATTTCAAAAATATCTCAGATGGTGTTTCCAAAAATGTAGAAGCTTCACCATAGAAGTAAATATCAAAAATAGTGTGATTAACAGAAAATGGTCTTTCTGCACCCCTGAAGTGGCTTATCTGACTGCATTTAAGAAATTTACAGATTTCATTTACAGATTGCTATATTAGAATCATGACACTTAATTTACAGATTGTTATATGAGAAATGTGACACATTTCTGAAAACTGCACATGAAAAACACCATTGCACGAATAGAAATCATTCTTGTGTCAATATTAATATACAAACAGTATTTTATGACATTCTAAAAGCATCTAATAAATTTTTGTGAATTTTCAACTTGAAAAGTTTCTGAATTCATATCCCAGAATAAATTGGAGACACATTATTCAAAATTGTCATTCAGAACCAAACTATTTTTTACGTCATTGAAAATTTCCGGAAAAATGAAATGTTTTGGTTTTATGGAATATGGGCTTTATGTAGGGGAGGATTGTACTGTTTGATTTTTTATGTCTTTGTCATAGTTCAATATGGTTTTTAAATTCAGGTCTCAAAGTAGCCATATTGTTGGAGCTGTTGTGTTATCCTTAATTACAAAACTGTCTTTTTCAACATGATTAAATAAATAACACTGAAGTGGTTTACGTGAAAGCAGCTAGGCAATCACTGCGTATGCTGCTTACAGTTTTAAGAAAAGGAATAAATATAAGAATAATGTGAAAGTAACAAAATAGTTCCACCTTTGAAGAACATTACAGAGAAGAAAAGCTTGCATAACGTATTGAGCACGAGCAGTGCTTTTAATGTTAGAGACTACTGCTGTGTTAGTTCTGAATGCTTGTATTTGTAAATTACATTATACATAATGTCAATGTAACATATTAGGAAAGAAGTGGCAGTGAGTTGGAGGGCATAGACTTGACTGTGAATGCTTTTGATGAACTTTCTAATTCTATACGCAAGTCTATTTCTTTTGTTTACGTATTTGCTAGTATCTGACTGTGTGTGGTTTCTACCATTGAGTTTGAGTTGTTTTGGATGTCTTTAGGTTTCCTGCTATATCATAGTTCATCTCAAGAACATTTCCTGATTTTTTTTTCCTTTTTAATATCTTTTAATATTTTTTTTTAAATTATACTTGGCTCATTTGTTCCATTGAAGAGTGAAGCGACCAGTGCAATGAATTACTCTTGACCTAAAAGTATTTCATCTTTTGCCTAGAACTTTTTAGTACCTCTAGGTGGCTTGGATGCTTCTGCTTAATTGTTAGATAATGCAGCATTGTCTGTATTCCAGTAATAAGTATTACAGCCACTTTGATCTTTTTTTACCTTAAGTTCTACTCTTTAAATGTATTCAATTTTTTTTTAATATTTGGGGGTTGGAGGGCACTGGAGATCTAGAATCAGATTCAGTGTTCATAGAAATTCAAAGAGTATGTTATGTTCCCCTTGACTTTAATGAGTTTTGAAGTGTGATTCTCTTTTTCATGCACCCCATATTTATTTCTCATGTCTAGTCAGTCCTTTAGTGCTGATCTCTGAATAGGCACAAAAGTCTTTTATGCTTATTTTATAATTGCAGAATTCTCTTCTAGGGAGTAACTTTTTCAATTTGTTGTTTACTACATGTATGTGTCAATGAGTTTAACTTTATTGTTTTCTCTCTAGTTTAAATCACAACTTTCTAAAGAAAAATCAATTTTTAACACACATTTAAAGCTAAGTATATGTGGAATATGGACCTGAACTGCTGCTAAGATCGCTTGTTCTAAGTAAAACTAGATTTTAGTAGTTTATTTATTTTTGGAAATCCACTGTAATGCCTGTTTTTAAAACACAAGGAACTTATAGAAACTCATGCTGAAGTAAAAAGTACTTCTGCAACACTTAGCACTTTTGTAACTCTACATACTTATTTCAGTCTCTCATCATGGACTTAAAATTGTAACTTCACGTTCCTATTTTTCTATCTTTGTTCATTTTTATTATCTCTGTGATCAGCTCAGTGTTATATCTGAGTTTACAAATGTGTTATTTTACAATCTTTCTGAAGGGATTAATATAGCCAAATATCTACAAAACCAAGTATTCGATACATCACATAATGCTTTGAGTTAGCTAAGGAGTTGCTCTTCCAATAATAATAATAATAATAGCACTCAGCTACTGTTGGTCATAAATTCATGTATTAAACAAGAATTAAAGTGGAAGTTCAGTGAATGCTAATTGATGCTTTCATGTATTTAGACACTGTTTTTGACAGAACTAAATTCATATGAATGAAAGTATGTCTCATTGAGTGACCCATTCTGAAAAATATTTTTTGAAACATTTTGTCAAATGCTTTACTAAAACACAATTATCTTGTCATGCTAAAATAAACCCTGGAAATTGCAATGTGTGGAATACCTACAGGAACAATTCCAAGGGGAACTAATTAGAAAAACTTTTTTAATGCCTAAGGAATATATTTCAGTATCTCATTTATCTTAGTTACCTATCATTACCCAGTTATTAAATGTGTGATGGTGGATAAGCCTGCAATAAACTGAAACATCCTTTAAAGCAAATGAAGGATATTGCACCTTTTGTGAACTTTTCTGATTCTTTCCAGCTTTTCTCATTGACTAGAAGTATATGATAATTTGTGATTTTTTTTTTAAAGCAATGCAGTCTATAACAATAACATTTTAAACTTAGACATACTATGGTAGTTCTGAGAAAACTGTAAATAATGTCAGCTGTCTCTTTGAATTCTAGCATCCCTTTCTAGTATGTTTCCCCTCCTTAAAATCCCTCTCAACATGTCATTCATGTTCTCCTGATGACCTTGCACATTATGATATTCAGACTGTTTCACTCTTGGCTTTAAGTATGGTAGCCTTCCTTTGACATACACAGTAAAAGAAAATCTTGCCTTATATAGGTGCCAACAGTTATCATCATCACTAGCTGTCTCTGCTGAAAAAGTCATAAGAGGTTACAGAGTCAAAGGATGAAAGAGATGCACAGGATAATGGGGAAAAGGCTGAAGTACTTAAGAGTGAATGTAATGGTGCAGCAGTGTAGCCACAGTCTATGATAGCATCGTTAATAGCAGAAAAGAACTCCCAACAGTTTAAATTAATCTTCAGGAATCAAAACAAATGATATGAGCAAGTGAAAGTTCAGTCATGTCTCAATAGCTTTTAGGTTATAGCCTGTGTCACTAAATTCAATTTCATGAACAGTAGATTAAGTCAGTGCTTATGCTTTTATATCTTGTATAGCCACTAATAGGAATGAAGGATTCTCCTGCTTTTAGCTGAGATTGAAAAGAATCTTTCCCTTCAAGAAATTCAAGCCCAAATAATGAACTAGCCACCATTCTAGGCTGTAAACCTTATTTTGCAAGAAGCATGAAGATCCCTTTTGAGGATCAACAGTAATAGGCCAAAACCTGTATTACTTAATTATTTTCTTTTCAAAACAGCCATCAAAGTAAAAAAGATTTCCCTGTAAATAAGGATTAAGCAGACCTGCAGTACTTGCTCTATGTGAGCATGTATAAATGTAAAATATTTCTTTATTAATTGACTTCACAATTCATCAGTTTCAGTTGTTTCTAAACTTGTGTTATTGCTTACTCTTAGCAATAATTAAAAAGCAACACTCAAATAAAATATTGAATGGACCTTACTAGAAGGAAAACAGTAACAGAAATCTAAAAATTAGAGATGTATGACTCTAAAAATTGCTACATCTTATGAAGTGATGGGAGGACAAGGATAATACCTAAAACTGCTTTAAATTAATTTTCTAAAAAAGCTAACATTAGATTTACATTTGACAAAGTTCCTTTAAAGTAGTACTAAGTACTTTTAAAGGTAGCTATATGTAATATTTCAAGCTTTAATTTATGGTGAGAAATTGCTTATAATAAAACAGAAGGAGAATGTATGTAACACGCTTTTACATATTCTACTACATGCATTGTATTCGAGTGATGTTTGTCATTCAATTGTTCAAATATAAAAACTGCCGAGTGGAGAACCCTAGCATACAAGTCCCTTTATATCCTGAAAAGATGTGGTGATAGAACTTTCCCTTCCAGAGATCTTCAGTCCCTTTTGTAGTAGGTGATTCATCTCACCTAAATTTAGTCATCTAGATGTTAAAGTTAGAGAAACTGGGAGAAAGAACTGCCTTTTTTCTTTTTTTTTTTTCTTCTTTCACAATATGTTGAAATTAAGATTAGATTACTAAGAATTAGGTTAAATTGTTGAGATTAGATACTTCTGAGGTCTAAATTTAGGTGGGATGCTTTCCACATTAAGAAGAAAGAATTCAGGTAAATTCTGAAACACGGCTTTGAAACACATAGCTGTGAGGTCTACTCAGTAATAATGTGTATTAGTTTCAATTGGAGTGGACATCAGGGCATATAAAATTAGAAAGAAACTAACACCAAGTTCACATTACTCCTCCAACAGCACTCTCTGAAATAACATTTAAAAACCAGTAGAAGTCACATCAGTCTGCTCCTAAGTGTTGTAGTGGTTTGGATTTTCACCATTTTATTACCATTTTGCTTAATGCTTTAGAATTTATGAAGACCTGGAAATTCAACTTAAAAATAAATTAAAATCATGTTGATATTCATGCAAAACATTAGGAACAATACTGATTATTATAGGTGAGCTATGTGCTAATGTGAATACAGAGAAAAATAATCTGTTACTGAATTTCATAGTTTTTTCCTAGTTAAGTTTCATTCACAGAATCCAGATGTTTTACAGCCAAATTTTGCTTTATCTAAATAATTTAATTTGATTTTTCTGCTTTCTTCCTTTTGGGAGGGGGGCAGGAACAGGACAAAGCTGCATCTGCCCTAGTATTTTAAAGTATCCAAGTTGCTATTAGAGTCATCAAAACACTCATTTCCATGTGCTAAAGGCCTTGGAGTTACAATTTAGTCAAATTCTTCATATAGCTATGTAGCCATTCCTGTGCATTCACCAAGAGCTAGGATTTTACTCATATAATCAAAATAATGTGTATTCCCCTTGTATTTTTCCCATGTATAGGTTCTTTTTTTTTTTTTCTTGAACTACATAGGCTATGTACTGCTTTTAAAAGAAAACAGATTATCACATCATATCATAAAATAGAATTTGGGGAAAAAAATCAAATATTATTTTGTCAAATTTTAATAACCTGTCATGTCAACAGAATTAAGTAATGAAATCAAAAGAAAACTAAAAATATGTCTTTTCATAGTCATTATTGTCCTGATTTTGGCTGGGTTAGAGTTCATTTTCTTTCTAGTAGCTGCTATAGTGTTTTGGTTTGGATTCAGTATGAGAAGAATGTTGATAACACANCATTTTCTTTCTAGTAGCTGCTATAGTGTTTTGGTTTGGATTCAGTATGAGAAGAATGTTGATAACACACTGGTGTTTTCAGTTGTTGCTAAGCAGTGTTTAGACTAAGTCAAGGATTTCTCAGCTTCTGATGCCCAGCCAGCAAGAAGTTGGGAGGGGACACAGCCAGGACAGCTGACTGAAACTGGCCAATGGGGTATTCCATACCATGTGATGTCATGCCCAGTATATAAACTGCGGGGAGTTGGTGGGGTGGTGGATCTCTGCTTGGGGACTAACTGGGCATCGGTCGGCAAGTGGTGAGCAATTGCACTGTGCATCACTTGTTTTGTATATTCCAATGCTTTTGTTATTTTTATTATTATCATTATTAGTTTCTTCCTTTCTGTTCTATTAAGCTGTTCTTCTCTCAACCCACGAGTTTTACCTTTTTCCTTCTAATTCTCTCCCCCATCCCAGTGGGTGGGGGGTAAGTGAGTGAGCGGCTGCATGGTGCTTAGTTGCTGGCTGGGGGTAAACCACAACAATTATTAAGCACACAGGTGACATTCTTCTTAATTTCAAATATTGCAGTCACATAGTCCTTTCTAGTTTTTAATATAAATATTAAGGTATTGGTGCCCTAGTGTATATAAACTCAAATCTGAATTTAAGAACGCATCTTCATGTGTTGATTGTAAGATTTTTTTTAAATTGAGACATGAAACTGAATGACTCTGGGTTTGAGATTCGGGGTTCTCTGTGTTAGCATATTGAAAATTAAATATACTTATGTAACTCACCACAAAGACTACAAAGAGGTTTCCATCATACTGTAGTAATAATGGGGAAAAACATCCAATGAAATTATTTAATACCTTTTAGTTATAGTAAGACTCCTGTAGATGCTGTTTCTGTAAAAATTAAATGCTATTTGACAAACTTTTCTAAATGCTGGATATTAAATATAGTAACTTGCCTATATTTAGAGCATCCAGTAGAATAATGATGGGTGAATTTTTTAATTTTTTTTCATCTATAGATGATTTTAGAATAAAGAATGTGTTGTTAATATTTTCTTTTGATATTATAGGTAAGCACACTAGACTGGGTACGAGCTGAAAAAATCTATAACCTTTGTGAGGTTCTATTTAAAATTCACAAGGTAGGTTTCCTAATGATTATGATGTACATTGGGTAAAAAACTGGCTGGATGGGTGAACCCAGAGGGTTGTGGTGAATGGAGTTAAATCCAGTTGGCGGTGTGTCACAAGTGGTGTTGCCCGGGGCTCAGAAATGGGGCCGGTTCCCTTTAATATCTTTTTCAGTGATCTGTACAAGGGTATTGAGTGCACCTTCAGTAAGTTTGCAGATGACACCAACTTGGGAGGGAGGGTTGATCTGCTCAAGGGTAGGAAGGCTCTGCAGAGGGATCTGGACAGGCTGGATCATTGGGCTGAGGCCAATTGTATGAGCGTCAACAAGGCCAAGTGCCGGGTCCTGATCTTTGGTCACAACAACCCCATGCAACGCTACAGGCTTGAGGAAGAGTGGCTGGAAAGCTGCCTGGCACAAAAAGACCTGGGCGTGATGGCTGACAGCCAGCTGAATATGAGACAGCAGTGTGCCCAGGTGGCCAAGAAGGCCAACAGCATCCTGGCTTGTATCAGAAACAGTGTGGCCAGCAGGAGCAGGGAAGTGATCGTCCCCCTGTACTCGGCACTGGGGAGGCCGCACCTTGAGTCCTGGGTTCAGTTTTGGGCCCCTCATACAGGAAAGACACTGAGGCGCTGGAGCGTCTCCAGAGAAGGGCAACGAAGCTGGTGAGGGGCCTGGAGCACAAGTCTT
>VYZV01003938.1:28626-38980 GCA_013401275.1 Pandion haliaetus | reverse complement strand
GCTAGAGATGTTTGGCTCAAGTGCAAGAGAAAAAGTCTTTGATTTTTGCAAGAAAATCCCCCAATTTTCCCAATATGTATGTATATTTTTATTTTTTTGCCATCTGGAGAGTGATTCTCCCTATTCTGACAGATGAGTAACATAGGGAGGACAAATTGTCCTTTGGATCTATTTCTCCTATTTCACTCAGTGATCCCAGATGATCTTTTTGGATTAGATGGCAAATCCAGGTAAGGTTAGGTGAATGAATCCCTCCTTAATTTACAAAGTAGATAATAGTATTTTTCATAACTTCTTTCCATATAACTGTTTTCACAGCTGTCCTTTAATTTTTCTCTAAAGAATCTGCATCAGTGGTAGAACATGAATGCTCAGGATCAACTCATGAAATTTTGCTGGAGTCTTTCAAATACATGAAACCTCAGCCTAGTGCTCTGTTATCCGGAATAGATAATTCCTCATGCAAGTGCAGAGTGCACATAGGTCAGGTAACTTTCGCTAGGTGCACTCTGTGCAGAAGCTCAGAATAACTCTCTAAATTGCAACAGCTGAGGCTCTGAAGGAGTTACTGACAATTCCAAACATTGTAAAGCCAAAAAGGGCTTCAGAGTGTTGTTCCCTTTGCAGAATTTCCATCCTGATCATTAAGTGAGCTCACGTTTCCAGTGGATTCAGCTAAATCACACCTCTCGGTGGTGAGTTAACCTTAAGACACCTAAAAATACACCGAAGACATTTAAATTAGATTTCATCAAGCTTCAGCCTTTAAAAAAAAAGAAAACCAGAGGAGTGGAATATCCCTGCTGCAACGTACCTAGAAAATAAACTTCACCCCATCCTACTATCCTTTTTGAACTGCTGAAGTTGAACTATGCTATTCTTCTGCACCTAATAGCTCACAATTTTAATTCCAGCTACAAACATTGTCAGGAAAAAAGAATTTACTTACCTCCAAATCCATGTTATTATATGAAGAAGCTTTGGACGAAAAGATCAAATGTTAATAGTTTTGGTGCTGTGTTAGCGACTCATATCAGCTCTCTCAAGCATTTTCAATTTTGTATTTGTGCAGTGCACATGCACCCAAAATGAATCATTATATTTAGGGAAATGCTGTGAGGACACTCTTGCCTTAAGTATCAGCACCCTTTTACTGGAAACCATTGTGTCTACACTGAAGCTGCTTTATTTTTTGCTGTACCTGTGACAGTCAAAGTGCTGCAAAAAGGATTGCTTCTGCTCTTTAAGACAACCACAGAAAAACAAGTCTTCTATAAAGCTTTTTTGGTAAATTTCTCAATCTGTTATCTTACAAGACAAACTTGTTAGTTTTATGTTGTCTCAGCCAAGACTTTTATGTCAAATGGAGGTAAGAATCTGTAGAATCTGTACAGAAATATCAGTATTTTCTTTCAGTGCCTGATGCTAACTTTTCCCATCTACTGATAAGTGTCAGTACCTTAATTCCCAATGATAACAGCTTCTTAAACTCACCAGCTAGCATGCAAGAATATGATCTAAAAAAATCAAGAAATTCTCTTCTGCCTGAAAAACATGGTTCACAGTTCTGCTTTTTTTTTTTTTTCTTGTTTTCCTAGCAGTTGTCCAAAGAGGATTATGGGTTTGATCTTGCATTTAGCAATTCATAACAGCCTGATTTGCTTTAGCTTTCAGACAACAACATTCTACAACTTGCCTATAATCCAAAAGGCAAAGGGCCAAATGCATCTGTGGTATGACTTTTAGAACCACCAGAATAACACAAAGCATTACTTTTACAACTCTAACAATAAAATAAATAAAAATATTTGAGCCTTTTTACTTCAAATTATGTGCTTTTATTATTAAAATCTTAAATCAAATAGTGCCCTAGAAATGTTTTACATTAAAGGTTATCATGCAATATGCTATAACTAATGTTCCTGATTTGTGACTGCCATTCATTTCAGTTTCCTAAACTTTGATTAATCAGGACTTTTGGTTATTTTGTGGGCCATTTCCTCTGATGTTTCTTGTAGTTGAATAACATATTACTAAGGAAGTCTGATATTCCACTTAAATTTGAAAATAATAGCAGCTGATGCAAACACAAAAGAATCCAGTCAAATATGAATCAACATTTTTCTCTTCAAGGGAGACAACTGCTAACTGAAAATATTTCTTCAGTCAACTTAAAAAATTCCCCCAAAAGGTGGGGGTGATGCCTCTTTCTATTTATTAACATGATAACAACCCTGGTTGAACAGAAAAAAGAAGAGCTCAGCCAGTGCCCAAGGAAATGGGAACTACCACATTTGCTCTAGTAGGATGCAGTATTGGACAAGTACTCCATAATGTCTTTTGGAATTTCTACAGTCTCCCTGCTGGACCTCTTCCATTTTCATAAAATGCTTTAAATATTTACTGAAGAAAAAAGGTTCCTCACAGTGAAAGACATTTACCTGGGAGCTACAAGAACTGAAACTACCTGTTTATGATCTATATCTCAATTAAAAATTCACACCTTGCAGAAAATTGATACTGAGTTATATTATAGTCAAGAAATTCAATGTAAATCTGGTTTCAGGCCATTTAGAGTTCAAATACCTAAGCAAGTCAAGTTTCAGACTCTCAGGTCTTAGTCTGACCACAAAAAGGATTTGGTTTTGCATTATCTGTTTAGTAATAAAAGCCTGATATAACCAATATGATACCATTGTTGTGGTAATCAAAATAGCATATAGGACATCAACAGGCCTTAAGATCATCTTTGTCCATTACAATGAGATCAAAACACTACTTGTATTGTCTACAGCAAAATTTTACAATTTTTACCTGACTTTATATACCTCATTGGTTATCCCTTTCTCCTTCCTCCGCCAGCCCAACTTTTTCTAATATAGGTGTATATTTAGGCTTCTGAGTTATAGTCTTACAGACTACAACCGGAGCATACTGGCTGTCTCCCCTAGAAAAATTTCTACTTTTATGGAATTGTCATAGACTCTACAATGCTTTTATTAAACAGGAGTTATGATACATTCAGCATGTCAGCTTCCAGGGTTTCCAAGTTTCACTCTAGTCTATGCAATAGTGCTTTCTTAAAAAAACACATTGTGAAGTCTTGTGATAATGTGAGAGGACTCGCTCCTTTTGTTTCTTTCTAATTTTTCATCCCATTTTATTATACAGAAAGAAACACATCAAAACTCAACACCAAATTTTCTGAATGAGAAGATAAATACATTTAAATTAAAGGTTTATGTTTAGATCAAGATTCTTAATGAAATCTTGGTGGTTTGGTATGGAGTTTTATTTCCTTTTTCTGTTCATTTACATTTGCAGAACTTCAGCATTTTACTAAGTAGTTATTTACTTTGTTGTGTTAAACTTCCACCTGTGTGGAAAAAAAATTTGAAAAAAATATGGATGGTCACATAACAGCACTGCTGTTCATTAAATTTGTCAGATGTTGGAGATAAACTAAATCTCTGGGAAAAAAAAAAATCAAGACAATTAAGACACCTAAATTCCTTAGGCTGGCAGATGCTGTCAGAGAACTGCAGTAATCAACTGCAGTCCTTCCAAATGGAGCAATGAAAATAAAATCGCACTGGGGAGAAAAATTAAAAAGAGGGAAGTTGTCCACACACTGTGTAGGAAGCTCAGAGAAGCTGAAGATTCAAAATATATTCCAGTGAAGAAAAATGGTCATATAAAGTGGCACAATTACTTCAGAAATACAGAAGACATAGTCCCTTTCTTTAGTATCAATTGGCATTTTAGATCTCTGTTTAATATTTAGCATCATGTTTGTAATGAAATGAAGTCACTTGACCTTGAGAAGTTAACAGATGGGCTAATTAGAGATTGAATTATTTGTGTTATAACTGATAACCAGGTCAGAATGTCAAAATGAGATTAGCTATTAATTTTGCAAACAATCATCACTGCAAGCCAAAGTAAACTGGATTTCCCCAATGAGCTAGAAAAAAAATAAAATATGAAAGCTGAATTTCATGTGATATAAAATTGAGGGGCGGGGGGAATGAGAAATCTACCATCACATGAAAGGCGTTCAAGAAAAAAAAAAAAGAACCAACAAAAACACCAGCCATAAACACATTTGAAATAAATGTAGGAAAGCACAGTTTGACACAATAAACATAGCAAACATTTTATCAGGGAAGACCATACTCAACAAAAATTGCACAGTAACACCCAATCAAATGTATTCATAAGTATGTATCTGAATGGAAAAAAAAGAAACAAGCGAATGTTAGATCTCAATAAAATGTACAAAGCAAAAATCTGCAAAACCATGGATTATCACAGTGTCAGACAACACTTTTCAGAAGAGTTACCAAAGCTGAATGTTCACCTCAGTATAAATAGTGACAATTTAATATGAAAATAAAAAATAAAGTATGCTTATATGCATAAAATTGTATTTGGCAAAGCTTGTGTAAGAAGAAAAATCAATGAGTAAGGTTCATAATAAAGCAACAGTTCTCGGCATACTTGGGTTGAAAAACAGTATGTAAATGCAGTGTGGTGTTTAACTTGTCTATAAAACATGGTTCAAGGGATACTTTTAAATAAATTCAATAATGTATTTCCAAGGCAATGCTTTTCAAAGGATCTAAAACATCAAGGGTAAATTGCATATTGGTGCAGGCCCCACTATGACAGCATAAATGTACTGGCTTCATTAGGAAAAAACAAAACAAAACAAAACTTGACCAGATGGTGAAAGTAGATGTTACTAAATGGTTTCAGACACCACATGCTTAAGTTAACAGTATGGTCACAGTAATAAAAGAAAAGATGTTAAAGGTGAATGTTGATAGTAAAATCATTAATAGGGTCATCAAAGTATCGTTATCTATGAGAATAGTTAGGAAGCATTTTTTAAACAAAGACATTCAAAGCAATTTTCTCTCTTAAAGCAAGTCCTAACAGAGTCACTTTGATAAAAAGAATTAATACTCAGCACTTTTAACTTACTTTCAACTTACTTTCATTTACTTTGACTTCTCCTTATGCCTGTTTCAGTATCAGAAATGTCCAAATTCCTGGCTAGAATGCAAAAAAGTGAACACCTTTTCCAAATGACTTCTCATTTGGAAAAAAAAAAAAAAGAAAGGAAGAAAGAAAGAAAGACCAACATAATGAGAAACTGAAACAATTTTGAAATGTGCCCAAGAAAAGAAATTTGTAGATTGAATAGACTTTGATGCCAGATTAAGTTTAATGTGGTTATTTATGTAAAACAATAATTTGGTGTGAAAGTTTATCAACCATACCCATAAAAACTGCAGTCAGCTGTATAGATGGAAAGTCACCAAAATAAAACCAACTGTCCAAGGAGACATCTCTAGCTTGTCACAATTAAGCAATTTCTCAGAAAGGTATCCAGAGGATGATGTGATTATTTTAATTTCTGAAATTAATTTTCTAGGCAAAAGAGCCATCATAGAAAAAAATCTACAATTTTTAGAAAGCAGTTTGAAATATAGATATATAATATAAAGATAATTTTTTCCTTATTTTTACATTGGCTTTCATTCTAGTTGCTGAGCAGATTCAGGAAATGCAAAAAGATTTTTTTTTTTTTTGGCTTTACGTTGCATATTACCACTCTCACACACACCCCATGCACACATACCCCTCATTAGCAGCTGCAAAGATTGCCATGTTACTTGGGACCCAACTTCATGTTTATGCCAAGTCCTGTCTTTGTAAGCCTCTCCTATAGTCAGCGCAAAAGCTCAGAAACTAAGGATAATACTAACAACTGATAGTATATTCTAAAATTGGATGGTAGATGCAAAAGGATAGCTCTTTTTCTTCCAAGAAAAGGTTATCTGCTCAGCAGGATGCTGGGACCCATTGGCAGAAACAAATGTTCTGCAGTTTGTACCCTGACTTGCTGTATCTAACCTCTGGCTGAATTACTGAGAGGATTTTCCGTTGTAAGATTTGTCTTCTTATGCATTTTGCACAAGAGTTAAATCCCCACCATATTGCATTGCATTCCACAATCTTTAAAAGAATTTGGTGTCTCCTCCGAGGCACCCAGACCATTGTGTGCTTCTTTTGCGATGGGGTCTCAGCCACCACTGAGGACGTCTGGGCATGGAATAGTGAGGTGAAGAGAAAAGCATGAGCAGGCAGAGCAGGGATTTGGGCAAAGCAAAGAAGTAACAGAGTGACAGACTGCTGTGGGCAGAAAAACAGGAAAACAGCCCCTGTGAGGAGTGATGAGAGCCTTGCTGCATGTTGTATACATAACAATAGTGCTGCTGGCCAAGGCTGGGAGTCATAGGAAGAGCTGGAGCTGAGGGGAGACGGCGGGAGCAGCCAGTCCCCAGCTGGGCCAGCAGCACCGAGGACTGCCAGGCATGGCCAGGCTCATCAGACAGCACATGGGTGGAGGCCCACAAGCCATTGAAAACTTCTGCAGCTAGATTTTGCCAACACATCTGACTAATCTGGAGCATGTTCCCAGCTCTGCTTCGCCACAGTGCTGCTTTACGTGTAGGTACTAACCACGTTCGGGAACAGCTCTACTATTCTCTAAGACAACTGCCAAAAAAACCTACAGAAAAAGGATGGGGTAACGGTGAGGATGTCCTCACCCCTTCCCAGTTCTTTGTAGTTGCCATACTTCCCCGATGCAAGGTACAAATGTTGCTCACATCATGCCAATTCTCCTACTATTCATGCTTCCCAAGCAAGCCTGGAGATCAACCCTTTCTCACCTCCATGCTGCCTTCCAGCCTCTGCCCTTCAACCCCACCCCAACACTGATGGGCAGAAAGTGAAATTCCAACACTCATCCAGTACAAGTAATTGCAAATGTTCAGGGCAGCCCTCTCCTCTCCACATCAAACTTTTACCCAAGAGGCCCAGTTATCCTGCTTTCAGATCTCCTTGGAAACGTTCGAAATGCTTAAGTGGCAAACTAATGTTCAGCATAAAGATCCAAAGGGGAGATATTACACTCTCTGAGGGAGACTGCACATTTCCTTTCCAACACTGGCCTCAGTTGAAGCATTACAATAATGACAGATGAGCTCCTCCAATAAGAGGCTTTCCTTTCCTTGACTTCAGTGCACAATATTCCAGAGTTTTATGCAACATTTTAATCTCATGTCTTTCAACTCTATATTCTCCTGCTATGTTGCTTATGAAAATGGCATTAATAGAAATAGAAAATCTGTTAAGCAGGGTAAGTGCTGTATTACATCTGAGAGCAAAACAAGCAGCCCCTGGCACTGAGCACCAAAAGGATTCCATTAAACAGAAGGAATACAGTCTTCCAACTGGCAAAGTATCATTTCGCTTTGTTGACAGTATATAGTATAATGATTATCTACAGCTGGGATGGGGAAGTATGAATCATGTTAAAATTTTTAAATATACTTAGCTATGCAGACCACAGGAATACACAACATTCATATATCGATTATGGCTATGGGATTTTTTTTTTTTTTTGTAAGCAATAGTTATTTATAGGAACTAAGTGCAACCCCCACACCTTCATTAGCAACTGCTTTGGATCATCCAAACTACAGAAAGTGCTGAGAAATTTGAATAAACACACTTGGCTGACAGTCTTTTCACAGAAAATTATATCTTTAATTTAAATATAACTTTAACATTCACTCTTTTGCAATTTACCAATCTACTTTTTGCTTTGATTAAAAAAGTAATTTTTAGTTTCAGTAGATAAACATTATTAAAGAGATACTGTCGAAGAATACTGAATAATGAATATCTGAAGAAGGAATAAAACTCCTTAATAAAGTTATTAGCTACAGACTAATTTCTTTGTGCAAGTGACAGAGACTTACAGGATATTGATAATGACTAGGCAAGTAGGCTATAAGAAACTTGCACATTTATCTTTCACCAATCACTGTCTTATCTTTTATATATGAAAAAGAAACTCAGAAACTGATAGCGTGGACAGCTTGCTGACATTAAAATTTCTCTGTGTTTTCTTCACCCTCCTTTTTCTCTACCCATTAATATAACCCAAATGTATTAGTCAGCAACCCTGGTAACACAGGACATTGTCTTCACACAGAACTTAGGGCATGGGATTCCAAACCTAAAAGATCCATTCACAGAAGAAATAGCACTCATCATTAGGTACATTTAAAATCAGCTTTGACAGAACAGTAATAGAAAAAGTATGGAGATGCATTAGCGAAAGACTTCTTTTTTTTCCTATTTTTATATTTTATTTTCATCACTTTGTTTTTCATATATAAAAATAATAAATTTGTATGCAAATATTAATCTTTCTTGAAAACATCCCAATAAAAAGAATTCAACTTCCCATACAAAGTTACCGTGTATGTTTAGAAAGCAATCAATGTATTTTCAGAAAGGAATGGCACAACTTCCCCTTGCCTACATTGCAAAAATCCAGACACTATTGTTGAAGATCATATATTTTTAAAAAGCAAGGTAAGCACAATGGCAGCGTGTGGTAAGAGTCATCTTTCTTGCCCATAAGGCAAACAAGAGGATTGATTAATATTAAGGTGGGTGGGGGAAGAAAGTTAAGAAAGGGAGTGTTGCCAAGAAACTGTCACTATAAAAGTTGGCTGAAAAACAAGTTCTACTCTGTGAAAAATTCTGAAGTTTTGGAAATCTAATTTTCCTCCACATCAAGATGAACCATTCACTTCTAAACTGGAGAGCCCATTGGTTAGGGTACAACCCTCTTTGTCAGCCTACTGATACTGGCAGTACTGAGGCTCTTTCAATCTCTCCTGTTGGAGTATTAGAAAGATTAAATATACACTGAGCTTGGTAAACTACAGATCAGTGCTAACAGCCTACTGTCAGGGAGAACAAGGAGTTTCTCTCATTCAAGAAAAGCACCCTGACTATCAAGAGAGTAGGCATGACCTAGCTTCTTATGAACTTGGCTATAGACCAGTTTCTGTATCTTTGGCCCNGGGGGGGGGGGTGATTTATTCCACTTTTTTTTTTCAAACTAGCCCATCAGTTGATGAGTTTCTGTCATAGGTGAGGGTTTCTCAACAGCAGGTACCGCAAGGTATTGTGAATGTCTCCTGCTGCAAATTTGTATTTCATTTGATTTGGGGGAAGCAACCAAAGTAAGTTTCTGTTTAAAACTAATTCTTTTTGTGAAAAGTTTTAATGTGTCAGCATTTTTCAGCTAAAAAAGAAAAAAAAAATTCCTCAGAAAATGCCTAACTAGCTCTAGTCATCACTTTTCAGAGGCCACATGTCCATAAAATGGAAATTGCAATGTACATGGAAAAGGAGTTCAGAAAAGTGAAAGTGTAGTAGCACAGTGTCTGTATCTCTGTGTCACCTGCCAAGAATGCCCACGAAAACAAAATCATCACTGAGCAGACTGAGCACAGAAGCTCTGGTGGATGTTCAGCATCCTACAGAACCTACAGACTCTTGCTGTAAGGGAAAACTGACAGGTTTTACTGCATGGGATGCTGCCAGTCTTTTTTTGACTTGCCCACTCAGCTCACAAAATATTCCACTTTGAAATCCTATTTCAAAACGTTTATTTTTTTAACTAGCAAATGGAGTTATGTCTTGGAAACCACCAATATCACTTGCCATACGCGTTGCCTGATGCCCTCAGCCCTTGCCCCAGGACCCAGACGCTGCGTGCGCCTGCCCTCGCTCTGCCCGCTCCTGGCAGATCTTTTCCCCGAATTGTGGCTGTCTTTTGTTTCTGTCTGTGCAAAGGTCTGACCCCAACAATGTTGCCGGAAGGAAGGAAGGAAGGAAAGGTTTGTAGAAACCTTTGCAAACGTCTTTTTTCCTTAAACGTCTCCCCAGAGGGCCAATAGAAACACAGCGCTAGCTCTTCAGATATCCAGTCCAAGGGGGACACTTCAGGAAAGAAATTCAGCTAAAGAGCTTCCAGCACTTGATTACTTATTGTTTGTTCCTTCCCCCCTCCCCGCCTCCCGGATTTCATCGGGAACGTCTAATGAAATTAGAAGTATTTCAGTCTGGAAATAGCATGTTCATGCTGCTGAACTTCAGCAAGGACATTCCCTTTCAGCAACGTACTACCCTGGGTTTCGGGTATTCCTCGGCAACTTCTGTTATTTAACATTCATTCTACCGCTGGGAAATCAAGGATACGTGTTCATGTCCCGCTAACGGCCGGGAAGACCCGCGGGCAACGACGAGGTTTCCTGCCCCCGCTCTCAGTCTCTCCAGGGCTCCCCGTCCCGAGCGAGCCCCGAGTTCCCCTTCACCCGGGGAGGCGGCGGCAGCGGCGAGCAGACACCTCTCCGCAAACCGCCAAAACGTGCCTCTGTCACCCTGCCCCGGCCGGAGCGCGCCTCGTCCCCCT
>VYZV01003938.1:3368-27837 GCA_013401275.1 Pandion haliaetus | reverse complement strand
TCCCCTCTGCCCTCACACCTGCAGCCAGAACAAACCCCTCCCTCCCTGCAGGCATTTCCCCTCACAACCTCCCCCCTTCTCCACCTGCCCCACGGCCCCATCCCCAGGCAGCACCCTCATCCAGTGCCATTTCAGCAGGACTCCCCCACCCCACGGCCAGGGACAAAGCAAGGCCAATTTCCCAGTAAGAAAACACCTTTCCTCCAACCTGACCATGGCTGCCCCTGTCCACCAGCCTGGCCTTTCCATCACCCTCTTTGGCAATCTGACAAACACCACTTCCCCAAAATTGTGGCAACTCTGAGGAATCTAAAGGTCAAGTCTCAGCTGCCTGGCGTTTCTCCATGGAGAGAAGCCTCCGTCCAAAGCAAGTCCTGACCTTCCTTCTGTTGCAGGCAAAGTGGTTGCAGTTCTGCTGCTGCATTTCATTTTAACTTCATGGAAGTGATGGCATTGGTTTTTGTTTAAAGTTGTAAGACCGGCCTTCGTGACATGCGAGTGTTCAAAAACAAACACTTCAGGAAAAATTCTGCCTTACTTTAAACTGTTCCTTTCTCCCATGCACCCACCTACTGTCTATAGCAGAAGTGTGTGACAACACAGGAAATCGTTTCCCTCCATTTTCCACAAATAAACCAGAGATCTGCATGTGGCCCCATGCCACGTGAGTTAGAAAACGGGTCTCCTTCTCCAGCCCAGACTCCTTTGCCCAGACTTACTATCCATACTGCTGATAAACACCTCTGAGTGAAACTGCTTTTCTTAAAAACGGGTTGTTTCCCAAGCCACAAATGTTCATTTTTAACTTTTATTCAGTTTTTTCCTATATTCCCAAAACATGTTTGGGTTTGTTTTTTTTTTTTTTTCCCCAATTTATGCTCAGTATCCACAAATTTCCATTTGGGAATTACTGCCTTGGTAAGTGAAAGAAAGGATTTGAGAGAGAGACAGAGCCTGTGAAGAAAATATTTTGAACATTTGGCATTACAGGGAAAACACATTTATGTGAGAAAAAAAAACTTTCTGAAATCTGCAGAATGAAAATTATTTCTAGGTTGGGTTTTTTTTCTGTCTTTGTTTTTCTCCCAAGAGTAAAAGCTAATTTACAGGAGTTCCTTAGAGATGCACAAGCTGAGAACAGAGAAAATGCATTCCACTGGCCAATGACCTTGTGCAAAATCCTTCTCCACTGCAACTGATAGAACATGAATATCTCAGCTTTTGTTTTCTCTTTTTCTCCCTATGCTTAAAGATAGACATAAATATAAACAATAAGCAACAAAAATAATCATAGCACCTTGCTGAGCCCAAAATAGCTAGATTTTGTTAACCAGATGTATATGACTTGGTTTCCATGCATGTGATGAGTGACTTTTCTTTGTATAAAGCACAAAATCACGTGCCATTAAAGTCAAGTAGATTTTTTTGCCACTGACTTCCCTGAGGAGAGTATTTGGCCTGTAGTCAGATTTCTCCTGAATTTTAGGAATATTTCTGCTGTGTCTCTTGAGGACAAGGGTGCTCCCTAATGGAGAAAATACTTTGCTATATGGATTCCTATTATTAATACATAGTCCTGTGTATTATTCATTATGTATCTGCAGTTCTGCTTGAGACCTCAAGTCATTGGCATAAGCTTCTTTGGCTGCATATATCATGCTGGGCAAGTGCAACTCCCTGGTCCTGGTTCTCCATTTGTCCAATTTTGGGGACCTGCTAGAGGACACCTCTGCCTTTTACACAAGTCTGGCATATATCTCCCCTCAGTGGAAACTAGGGTACATGGAATGGAGGGACAGGGACAGAAGGGAGATTAGAGAGGGAGAGATCCTGTAGATGTTATACTCAGATGCTCTGTTTGTAGGCAGTCAAGACAAAGGTTTGCATCTGGATCTGGGAAATGAAAATGCTCTTTGGTCCCGCATCATATACTGCGAAATGTGTATGATCCTTTTTCTGTGTCTTCTTGCCCCATGTATTTTATAACTCAAGCATGATATTTTAGTTCAGTTCAATCAAATTTTTCCTTGAAATGAATTTCAATATGACGGAAGGCTGCAAAAGTTGCATTTCACGCTTAAGTTTTCAAAAAGAATTCCATGTTAAATTTCAGTCTGCGCATAGAGAAACTAAAGATCTAAATACGATAATCAAAAGTTGTAGGTTTTATACAAGAATATTCTGTTATGTTTTCTGACCTTTTGAGGCATGTTTTCTGACCTATAAATCTCTTTCTCTTTTTCTGTTTTGGGGGCTTAGCTGAGAGCAGGGATTTTTGCTTTTCTTTTTTTTTTTTTTCTTCTATTTTTTTTGGCAGCTTTGCAAACTTGCCCTGATAACCTGACTTTCAAATCAGTGTAGCTCTGTGTTAGGAAAGTAGCATAATATTTCTGTAGAAGATATCTAAAAAGAAAAGAGTTACTGCACACTTTACCAAAGATGTGTTTGCTCTGGACTGCCTACATGAATAAAAAAGTTTGAAAACCTTTATTTTGGTTGGAAAAGTAAGCAGACATGACCAAATACATAGAAACTGCTATTTTTATATTCCCTTTTCTGACCATAACCACAGCTGGATCTGTTTTTCAGATGTAACTTGCTATTCAGAAATGCTAGATATTCACAGTTTTGGCAGGAATCTTCACACACACACACAGAGTAATACCAAGTCACAATTAGCATTAAAGAAAGCTTTTCTCAATGAACCAGCATCTGTCATACGAATCACCTCTTGTGTTTGAAATAAACCTTTTTACTTCTTGATTTATCTGGTATAGGTATCACTCTGTTAAGGTCTTATTGGATAATAAGCCCAATAAAATAACAAGTGCATGTAGTGATCATTGTTCAACTCTGAGTTGAGTGATAAAAAAAAAAAGTTTAAACCAAGCAATTGTGCTTCACATTTCAAGCAGGATAAATTTTTATTGTCTTTTTTTATGAACTGAGCTTGAGACTAGGAAGGGAAAAGACTGAGGTATGGACTGCAAGATTTGACACTGCTGGGAAAGGCAAAGTTTAAGCAGAATTACAGCATGTGGCGGGTGTCAATACTTGCTAAGGCATCTCAGCCAGATCCCCAGCTGCACACATGGCACCTTCCAGCCTAACCCCCAAGCCTTCTTCGTGAAGACAGAAAGAGGCAAATAGGGTGGGAAGGCTGAAAGGAAGAGGGGGAAGAAGAAGATAACAAGATCTGAGCACAGGGATCAATGTGTAGTTGAAAGCAGAAGCTCAGAAACTCCCGAGTCCACCATTTTAGATTCAGCCAAAAGGACTTTGCGTGTCACCGTACTAAATGCTGCAGATCTGAACTACTGGTCCCAGAGGGCAAATTCACCACACCAGCCAAGTGTTTAGAGCCCCATGGAGTGAAGCAGGAGAGCGTGGCACCTCAGATGAGGCTTCTTGTTGATTAGCCACCAGGGAAACCCAAGGATGAAGATGAACCACACCCTCCCTCTGCAATGGAGTCACTAACCTACAGTCCTGAGGAAGTCACCTCTGCAAACACGGCATTTGCGGGTAAAATTCCGTGTGTATTTAATAAACTAAACTATCTTTCTTTAAAAAGCTTCTTATTTCTTCAGCCCATATCAGAGCTTACGAATAAAAATTAGTCATGGGCTATTACCTGGCTTTGTAGGCACAAGATATGGTTTCATTTGGCTTGAAACTAAACAGTTGCACTTTCTCCTAAAACAGACTTGTGCAAGCAGCTTCACACCTTGACTGAGCACTTTCATGGCACAAATATGCAGAATACAAAATAGTTTAGATTATCATTTTATACACAGATGCATGCTCCTGGGGAATGAAAAGTATGGGTTTGCAGTTGCTGAGGTTAAAAAGAAACATGAGCTCCAAAGTGACTTGTTTGTGCTTGGTTCCATCCATTACAATTCACATATATTCATAATATTCAAACATACAAAATTCACAACTCTCCCCACACCCAGATTCCCAGATGCTCAGGTCTGGGTCCTAAACCCTAGTCAGGTAATCCAGCATTCATCCCTGCAGTCAGTTAGCAACAAAAATCCTTTATGTTTTTCCTGCGTAAGACATACTGTAACTGCTTTTTTACATATATGTTATATGCTAGCTAAGAATAGTTAAGACTTAATTTTTTAGTATGAAAGCCATTTAAGCTATTTATGGCATGGTGCCCAACAGCAGATGATGATAATACAGCCTATCAAGATCAGTTTGGAAATTACTGTTCCCAATATTTTGGGAAAAAATAATAAAAGAAAAATGCAAGAATCTATATACAGCACATTGCTATTAGTAGGAAATGTTAAATTTGACCTTATCAAAATTAGGCATTTCCACGCCTAAATGCTTTATCTACAAGGAGATACATTTTGCAAACAAATTATTAGTTTCATAAAAATTCCCAGTAACATCCATTTGAAGTTTTTGGTAATGTGCTGCATTGTGGCTATAGACTTTTAGGAACACAAAAAAATCCGTCACTCTACTCAGAAGACTTGTTCCTTGCACATACTCAGTGTTTAGCTACATTGATGAGGATGTTAAACTTTTTGTTTAATTTTGTCTGTTTCCTCTTCTACTAGTCTGTGCAGCACCAAGAAAGTCTAGAAAGGATAAACGTCATTGGTAGTACTGTTAAGTGGATTCTAACGTACTTTGCTTGTATTACTCAGCGCCTAATTTGATCTGCAAAACCCTTACAATAGATATTTTTTTTGTGCAAGAACGTAAGAAAAAATGAACCTCTCTTTGACCTTAGTTTACTAAAATCAAGTTGTGGTACTGGCCATTGGAAAAACAAACAGAAGCTGAATACATTTGATATGAAGCAATAGCCCCAGAAGCCCTTAATTACATGCCGTAGTTACTGAGTTACTTCTCTGAGGGCAGTTCCTCTCTATATTATTTAACCATTCAAATATGCATCCATTTGTGCTTCTCCATAAGTGTTTCATTTCTAGCAAATAAAGAAGTGTTTTTTCATGCTTATTAGAAGATCCATTCTCTAGAACAAAGTAGTCTGAAAATCAAATGTTTGGCCAAATTCATCTGTGGTTATTGCCCCATCTTCAGATCTCCCTTTGTTCCTTTTTGATTTAGAGAGCCTTCATTCCTTTGCATATTTAGGTAAACTACAAACCTTAATCATGATCAAGGAAATCTACATTTAAATATATATTTTTAAGTGCATTTCATCTTTTTTATTGTTGAAAAGCTTGAAAATATCAGCCAAAAATATTCAACAACTAAGGAAATCTCCAAATCACATTGATATTAAAATTACCTGCTTTTTAAAGCAGTTTAATGATTTTAGTGCCTGAGTTAAGGTGTGCATATATGTGATTTTGACAATACTGTAATTCTTACTCTGAAACTTTTATATGTGTGGGTAATTCACCCTTGCCTCTGCATTTTTTAAGTCAGCAAAAACCAAGAGTATACTTAAGTAAAACCACTGAACATACCTAGCTGAATATTTTTTTCATTTAACTGGCTAAACCATAAAAATGAGGGCAGTTTTTCTAAGATCTTTTATGTGTTAAATCCCAAAGTGGACAACAATTTTTTGATTTCCTGGAGCATTTTTTATTTTCAGTAATTGCTCTTATTTTAAAAATAAAATAAACTTTTGAAGGATTTCAGATCAGGACATCATTTTTACTTATAAGTTATAAAAAATCTAGTGTACAAAAAAACCCAAACAAATAAACAAACAAAAAGGATTTCCAGGAAAATTTTGAGAAAAACAATGCAGAGATGTTAATGCAAGCCCATGTACTGTTTTGTTTAACTTAAATGTGTGCTTTTAAGTTGGGAAAAATTTAAAACAGGTTTTCTGTAGTACACATTTTACCTCTAGAGGAGGTAAAAAGGTTGGCAGACAGAAAAGTGCCCTTATCTTCTAATATGATACTTCTGTAAAAGAAACATCATTGAGAGATATGCTGAGAAGACCCCAACAAAACTGATGCTGAGAGACCAGCTACAAAAAATTAATATACAGAAGTTTAAAAAAATGAGGTATTGCTATAAAAATACTAATATCTCTCAGACTGGTAGACATTTTAAAATGTATTTTCAATATGTTTAAAGTAACTAAGAATAAAATTATGCTCGTCTTTGACTGTGAATTATACATTGTGGAATAACTTCAGCAATTTGAAAATCCAGAGACAAAAGCATTAGCCCTTTGAATTCCAGAGAATGAAGACTTCCAGAACTTGCTTGTCAAGAGTAAATTCTCTAGGATTTCATATCAAAGAGGAGAATTTCTAGCTAGGGTGCTGTTAAAGATTTTAGAAAGAAACCTAAATGGGGATTAATCAGTTCCCTAGCAATCTCTCAGACATGAAGATGTATTAATAGCAGCTCAGAGAAAACACAAACAAAAAAGAACTCACAATTCATGGCCATAAAGCAGTGGTTTAAACCTTTCCTGGTTTAAGGTTTGTAACCCCAGAGACAGAAAGCTTGCCAAGACATCAGAAAAGATGTTATCAGAAGAGGAATCTCAGCTTGACTTCTTTTCAAGAAGAAGCTCTGGGTACTTTATTTGCATCAGTCTCCTTGTTTGGGGTATGAGCTTTGTAATGCAGCTACTGGAAAATAGTCAAGTAGGGAAAAGGGACATGTGGCTGCAGAATCTGGACAGGAACTCTCAAAGGAAGACTAAGGCAAACTGTTAAATTTCTCTGCTGTTTCTATCTCTTTGTATACTAAAGAGAAACCTTTTTCAGTACAGTTTTCTCCCTTAAAGATCATACCACAGGTACTGCAATTGTGATACTGAAATGACACTGATAACAGTGTGATTGCTCTACATTTGCTCTGCCAATAAAACATATAGAGTTTTTCTCTATGCTATTTTTAGTATTCCATACCACAATACTATGACATCTATTTTTACAAAGTACCCAATCCCCATTTTCATAGAGATTAATTGTTGACAACCTTTTTTCTTATAGGTGAAATTTGAGCATGGATGATTAAGCTTCACTGCACATTAAACAGTGACAGAGTATATTCCTGCCTTAGCATATTGTTCTGCTGAGGATTTTGTTACCAACTTCTACAGCAAAAATAAGATTGAAGCAGAATTTAGATATCTGTGGGCTGAAGTTACAATTCTAAAGCTGTCTGCTTGTTCACATGCATCAGCTTTGCTCAACTTTCCTAAATTTTTGATCCCATTCTTAACATCCGAACTGAAACTTATCAAAGAATAAGTTTTTGAATTTGGAACACTACTGCTAAGCAAGCTGGTATGATGGCCTATTTCAATAGCTTTTATCAGATTATTAAATAAAATTATCTTCTTAATAAAACCAGATTGATATGAATAGACATAAAGCAACAAAAATGCATTTACAATAGTGGCATAGAAAAAACTTTGTGGAACAGTATTTTTTCTGTGCTGAATAGTGACTGTGGTCTATCCTAAACTGAAACACGTTATTTTTGCCTTTATATTATTACTGCAAGGTTTTTTGAAGTCTTTCTCAAAATAGCAATATACAGATTGATACTCATTGTATATTTAACTCCCCAGATCAGTAACACTGTTTTTTAATTTAACAATCTACAGATTGGGTTGAAGGACAAGTCCACATAGACAAGAAATTGTATCTGACAGTAATCAATGAAGGTTGTCTAGGGAAAAGTATAAAAACAGAACAAGTTCGCAGTGATACTTCCTTAGAATTTTTTCTGATGTGCCAACATTTGATAGTCATCCAGTTTTTGGTGCTATGAAATTAATTATCTTCACTGTGATTTATGACTTTTTCTCTCTTCATGAAGCGTACCAAGGTTCCGATGTAAACAGCTAAACTAAAAAAATGAGATAAATAAGCTGGACAAGGAATT
Source organism: Pandion haliaetus (assembly GCA_013401275.1). Taxonomy (NCBI): domain Eukaryota; kingdom Metazoa; phylum Chordata; class Aves; order Accipitriformes; family Pandionidae; genus Pandion; species Pandion haliaetus. The sequence continues at coordinate 19,974 of VYZV01003938.1, read as the reverse complement.
TTCAAATACACTGTTTTGTAAGTTGCTTTTTACTTCTGGTACAGAATGGTTTACATATAAAAACTTGAAAAATAGTAGCTTTTTCATATACTATGGAACAATAAATGTTCAGTGTTACAATTTTATTACTTTTCCTTAAGAAGAAAAAAAACCAAACCAAAACAAAAACAAACCCAAGAACCCCTCTGTCTTTTACTTGATTTTCATGTAAATACTTGAATAAACAACTTGTAATAAGAAAATAAAACCGTCAGTTATGAATTTATGCAGATTTACATGTCACATACCTGATTAGTTATTTTTTAGCATTCCAATGATTTCTTTATTCCCAGTAGATAAAACAATGTGGTTTCAATTCATATATTAAAGAGCAATGGCAACAAACTGTCTTTATTTTTGCCTGAGATTATTTTATGCACATGTCCTTCAGTTATGGAAGCACTTCAAATAAACCACTGAGAATGTGCATTGAGCACCCACAGGAAACAGAGGGCTATGTCACACAGCTTGAGATGAACAACATTTTAAAAACTTTTCTTTTAGTTTCTGCAGGAAAAAAAAAATATCTGGTATTTCCCAAGATTAAAATAGCAAGCACACTATCTACAATTAATCTGTATTTTATGACAAGCATGTCTGATATAGTCCCATTGAAAGGACTGGTGTAGAAAGCTGACTCTGTATCTGGAAATTATCTTCCAATTTTTAATGGGAGACATAATTAACCAAAATTTTGAATGCTGTATATCACATTTAAAAAAACACTTTGAGCACTAATTACTCTGGTAAACCACTTATATGCCTCATTGCCAGTAGCCGACAGTGCGTATGAATTTAAAACTTTCCTTTTCTTTCTTTCTTTTCCTCTTTCTCATTCTTTCTCTTTTTCTCTTTATCTCCCTTCCTCTTCCTCTTTATTTTTTGCTATTTCTATTTTTTCTCTCATTTTCTCCTTCTCTCTCTCTCCATCAGCCCCTCCCTTTAACTTACTCTCTGCTTTTCTGCTTTTCTTTCCTTCCTTCTTTTTCTCTTTCTCTGTCTCTTTCTCCCTTCTAAAAGGTTTATTAAATCCTCACATAATTACAGAAGTCTTCCTGTATATTGTCAATTTAAAAATACAGTTATATGGGCTAAGATTTATTAATTAATTTTTAGTCTTCAAAACAAAGAAGAAAAGTTTACAAAGTATCATGAATCTGGGGGCAAAATATAGCAACTACAACTCCAGCTAGGAGACATTTTAGGTTGCATAATGAGATATGCTACCTACCATCTTGTTAATTGTCTTCTTTCCTGACTTTGCAGACACCAGAATGACTGCTGAAATATGAAGTTACGACAGAACCAGAGAAAATACTTCTTCAAAGTGCAATAGATTTTCAAAGAAAATTTTTAAGGATGTAAAGGAATAACAGCTTGAAATGTTCTATCACTTACATCAGTGTATCCATCTAGCACAGACAAAGCATTGGCACAATAAACAGCAGCCTATTAAATTTTTATTTCTAAGGCTCTTCTGTTACAGGGAAGTTAAAAAAGATGGAGGTTAACAACGGAGACCAGCTTTTATACTGATCACAAAGATCACATCTGAAGGTGTTACAGTTGAGAGCAGGCATTACAGTGGGACACATCAGGAATATGCCCCCCAGTCTATGATTTTGTATAAGCTCTGTAACAACCTGCAGGCCAAAAAGCAGTAATTGTAAAAATTGTTGTAACTCCAAAGATTTCTAAATTTTGCTTATAGCTATTCCATCTTGTACATAGAAGCTTAGATTCAAAAAAGCATGTAAAAGTCTACCTGACACCCTAATTCTCGTGAATGTTCATTCCACTGCGTTTTAGAAAATGTATAACACAAGTGAAGTTTAGGTTTGCCCTAAACTTCATTCTTCATCATCAATAATATAAGCTAGTTGTTCTTCTGTGGGTGACACATTTAAAAAGGTAATAAAACGTGCACACAAATTTAAATCCTTGTATATCTCCCGTTTATATCTATGGGACTACTCATGTTTTTAGATATGTATTCAAAAGAACTTCCTTGGGTCAAGTCATATCAGAGTATTTTTATGAAAATGGAGAAGGTACTTCAAAGGACTTTGACTCCAAAATAACTTACAAACTATTGATCAAAAACTCATAGAGTGAAATGGAGAACCCATTTAATTTTATCCTGAGCCAAAACACAACAAAATTGATTAAATACAAATCTCAGTCTTGTAAAATCAAGTCTGAATGAATAACTACCTTTTGTGATGTAATTCAAAGAAGAGGATGTCAGGACAGAAAAATACACATTCAAACTGAGAATCAAAGGTCATCTGGCCAGCAAAAATTCCAGTGAAGTAGCAACCATGGTGAAATGAGTATTCAGTCAAACATGCCATAACTGCAACAGGAAGGAAAAGCATTTTTCAGCAGTGCATCACACTGTTTAAGCCAAGCCTGATCACTTAATTTATGAACAACAAGGCAATGACACAACCTTCTCTGTAGGTAAAATCTCTGCAGACAAGGCGGCTGTGGAACAGCAACTGCAGTGCAGGTATAAACTAGTTTGTTTATTCATTTTTTCTAACTAGGAAATAGACACAAATGTTCTATTTTAAATAAAAGAGTCGCTGTATCATATCCAAATTTAATAAGTCAGTGAGAACAAAGTATAGTTACAATAGGTCGTAAAAAAGTGTTCCACTTAGCGTGTATAAATAATAAATGCAGATGTACCATCTGTGTTTGGAATGGAAGGTTGCTGACCCACAAATCCATTTAAAAAGGCATTTTTTATGTACACACCATGGAACCAAAAGTGAAAATAAGGAACTTAAGAAAACTTTCAGATACATTCTAGAGTCCAGGAAGTCTGTAAAAATATTACAAGAAGTGAGGCAAATCATTGACACCTACGATTCTATCATAAGTAGATGGGAAAACATATATTTCTGCTTGAGTCACACTGTATTTCTGCTATGTTTTACCTCATATTTCCTATCTATTTCTGTCTTGTAGTCCTCCAGCCTTATCAAAGGAAGCCCAGCTTCCTGGGTGTACATGCCTCCTCCTGAGAATACACCTGTTTGTCCCTGTGCTGCCTTCAGCTACCTGCTACATCCCACAGCAACCAGCTGGGCTGGAGGCAGTGGGTTCAGTGGTGAACTCCGAGAAGCACACACTCCATTTTGCCATGTAACATGGTCTACACATATTGTCTGGTCACAAACAGACAATAAAATATATAATGACTCCACACTAAATGGAAAATGTTTATGTGGGCTGCTCACTTCTACCTAGCTATTAATTTGGGGTGGTATTCATTTCATCTAATGCTAGATATCTATGTTTTGGGCAATTATGTCTCAGGTAATCACTTAGCTTTCATTGTAGCATTATTAGAAATAAATAGGCATTTTGGGGCACAATTAATCTGCAAGAAGATAATGAAATTAACAGATGAGGAGAACAGAAAAAAAATGCTAAGATTTAAGGAAATACATCCAATGAGGCAAAAAGTAAGTAAAGGGCAAAAATTATGTTTTTCTAGTGCACCAAAAGTGTTCTAATGAAGTAGAAACCCATCCTGAAACCAGTGGACTCACATGAAACTGCCATGTTTGTATGTTTATGATCTAATACAGAATCCTCAGGAATTTGTAGAAAATTTACCACAGACTTCAGATTTTGGTTTGAAAGACAGATAACACAATAGCTCAGTACAGCACTCAGGCTCAAGTCCAGCATGCAACTCATCAAGCTGAAATGAAGATTTCTGCAGTCTTAAATTATCGGTAACAATTTTGGGGGACAATGAACTGTTAACTCACATTTCCTGAGTGTTCTTCCATGCACAGCACAGCAAAAGAAGAGAAGGACCCTAGCTGCAGTATGTCAATACTTGTTTTAAATGTCTGTTGTTTCACCTAAGGGTTCTAATTCCCTGACACTAAAAAGAAACCATGAATCAATTTCACTCTGGAGAAAAACAGGGATTAATTCCCATACTTAAGCTTTTCCAGTTTGCTTCTTGGTTTAGCATCCAGGTTCAATATAACTTTATTGACATGTGCAAAGATACCTCCAAGACTGCACCTATCTGTTTCTAGAAATAGGAGAGGCACAGCATTCCTGTGTTGGATTTGAGCTAATTACACTTTCTGAGATTAAGTTAAGGCTGTTAGGCACAGTGCCATGTTAGCATGCATGTATGTATATTTGTTCAGGAGCCAAAGGCAGTACCTCTGAATTGTCCTGCTCTGTTATGTGAATGTACCAACGTGATCAAAGGTAGCTAAGGGAATATTTGCAATTTGGAATATGACACAACTTTTTAAATTCATCTAAGTAGCTCAGGCATCCAGTGCTGGGTTATAGATTCCTTTTAGGGGACTAGTTTCTTCGTTTTAAAAAACCTACAGTCCTTGCCTTTTACATTCTTTGTTGAATTTATTACAACTGATGACAACAGAGTTGAATGGAGCTCCAAAAAGAGAATAATAAAATCTGTTAAGATATTTAAAACATTTATATGATTAATTGAGAATGTTACTTTGAATGCATTAACATTCAGAACATGATCAATAAAGAAATTATCTCTATTGTTAATATACATAGTGTATATAGAAGTTACATCAAACTACTTACAGAATCCTGAACATTAATTAAAACTGACTGGGAATTTGTAGGTCAGATATTTTAATATCAGAATGCAATCAAAACCAAAACTGAAGAAAAAGTACATTCTACAAGTCTCTTTATTCTATTTTTAAGGAGCTCTGAAATTACAAAACAATCTGAACTTTTTGACAGATATCAGAATTTAAAATGACATTTTCCAGTTTGAAGAAGTTTCTAGGTAATTTAAATTAAAATCAGAATTAATGTGTAACAGAAAGAACTATAAAATAGAATAGAATTAAATTAGAATGAACCAATTTAATTGCTGCAATTCAATGCATTTTTAATATTCTGCAAAATATCAGATTTTGACATTTCATCAGAGAGAGGAAAAACCTAGAAAAGAAAAAAAAAACCAAAAAAACCAGCTTTCTTCTGATAATAAAAAATAATTTCCTATGCTATTGTTCTGATTAGATAAGTCATGAGTCAAGAGCTCAAGAAGTCAATGAAACCAGTGTTCTGGTCATGAGGACAGCACACCGAAGTTATAAATGAATCCACAATTATACTTTACCTAATTTTTATGTCTTTATTATCTCTCTGATGTTGTGTGATTTGTGTTGTTAGTGTAGGAATCCATATGTGAACATAATATGTAAATCTGGATATGCATTATGTCCATGAATAAATTTCTTTCTCACTTGCTTTAGTTACTGGTTCCAAAAATTCTTACCCATAATATCCAGAAGGTGTTGTGAGGCTCTGTTCATTCATTAAAAGCATGAAATCTGCTGTGACAGCTTTGCATGAGCAGTGCTAGAAGTCAGTAACTAAAAAAACTTATGTGCTCATAGGATTATAACCCATACAGGGAAAGGGTATTTCTTCTTTATATTTGCATAATCCTGTTTAATAGACTTAAAACATAATTAGGTAAATCAGGAGCTTCCTTGTCAACATTTCTAAGTATTACAACTATTAATGTTTCTTGCACTAATATTATAACTGGTATTCATCATCATCATTTATTCTTCAATAAAATTATTGACTGTATTGATAGTAATAAAATATTTAGAAGATATAGGAATTACAGTGTTTCTTATTTCTTTGGAGCCAAAATTTCACCCAGAATATTTTATCTGGCTTATTTTCGTAGGATTGAAAAATATTTCTCCCTCACTTTTCCACTGCCTTTAGTTTTCCTCAGATTACTTCATTAAATTTTAGGTTTAGGGGTTTTTTGTTTTGTTTTGTTTTAAGTTTTCTGCAGGAGAAGAACCTTCTGGGAAATAGAAAAAAAAAAGCAAAAGAAAACTGGGATGCAAAATAAACACTTCTCAGCTGAACCACCCTCAGAAGACCAGCAAACTACTCCCTTAAACATTCAAATATATGACTGTACATGAAAATCAGATGGGCAGGAGGAAATTATTCCATTTGCCAAATGCAGTTTTGATACATATGGCAAACAGCTGCTGTTCAGATGAGCAAATTTCTGAGAAGCTAATTTGCTAAATCCAAACAGGATCTTGCAGTCAAAGGTAAATACATCATAGCACCTTGCAATTTTTATTTGCTATTGTCACCACTGATAACGTATAGTCTCTTATGACGTGCTGTTTCTTTCTTTGAGAGTAACCTGCAAGGCAGGAGATGAAGAATACACAAAATACAGGACCTGAGTGGTTGCCATTGCTGAAACATGCAGTAAATGGGAACGCACTTCCTCGTAGTCACAGCAAATTACCACAGATATTATCAGGAATGTGTGATAATCCAGGGTTTGCACAGAGGGCCATTCCAGAAAGATTTATTTTTCTTCTATGATGTTATCACAGTCACTCACTGCTAACCTGCTTCTGCCTCAACATATCTATGGTAAAACCTGCCAATTGATTTTATTATGAACAGTTGCAAGGCTATTAAAAATCCCACCTTTAACAACTTCGAATATATATGTGAGCTGAGGTCCATGCTGTTTCGCTGCCTGCAGCTTTTTCTTTTGTTTGAAACCCTAAATTGCTTTCTGAGTCTATAGCAATGTTTGCAAATTTCTTAAAGAGCACTTCCTTTGCATGGGAAAGGCATGTCATGTTTCTTACCATCCACAAAGCTGCCTCATGGAGGGCCTATCTGGACATGTCCAGCAGCATGTTAATTTGTGGGGCTTCCTGAGGGAGGAGGCTTTGAGTTCTATACTGAGACACCTTCTAGCCATATCTGAAATCACAACTCCAAGCCAGCGGGCTGCAGGTCTTGTCTCAGGACTCTGCTCTTGAGTATTCTCAACAACACAGATTTATGTTATGCCTTACTTATGTAACTTATATAAACATATATAGAGACATACCCTTTGCAGACATTGGACTCACATGGAAACAGGTTCTCAGTAGGGTACAAATCTGGTCACTTCACTGTAGCATATGAAGCAACATCATTTGAAAACAGAAACAGGTCTGATTTGTGTGTCCTTCTCATATTTTGTCTTGTGACAATATTAGTTTGATGCACAATTTTTCTCATCAACTTAAGATCACTTACAAGAGTTCATTATAAAATTCAATAATGGCACATTCTTTCTTTTATTTCCACAGGTGTGGTGGGAGTATCTGAAGTGGAGAAGTCACAGACTGGGTAAAAAAGAAATAAGATATTCACCTCCAAATTTTCTCTGGAATAAGACCATAAAAACTAAAGTAGGGAGAAAAAAGAAAGAAGAATGAGGCTAGATGTTCCATTGGAAGGCAGTGGAGAAGAATGCTTACCAGTTCAGGCAAAGTCCAAGAAAATGGCTGCTATGTGTATACTTACATAGTTAGATCAGTAACCATTCCAGTTCATGTTCTTTCTGTTACTTTTCATAAGAAAGAAAAGGTAAGGGGATAAAATTAATTATATTTAATTTTAACATACATATTTGTCAAGAATATTTAAAAGTCAGGTTAGATGCCTATTTAGTTTTGCTTACAGGTCTAACTTCATGAATTAAGTGCTTGAATTTATTCCTTTATCTGTCATTCTTCAATCAGATTTAAATCTGAAGTCTAATTTTTAACCTTACATACAGTAACATTTTATGAAGGCTTAAATTTAAAAGGAAATCTGACACTCTATAAGTGCTTGTAATTTTTGTCTGTTGTGAGAGGATGTTGTTTCGTGTCTTTTCCTATTACTACTTTCTTAATTACATTTTTGTTTCTCTCAGCCTTTTCTTCTTGATTGGAACCACTCACGAGTGATTAAGGGATTTTTTTATACATGTGTTCCTTATGGTCACTTAATTTGTGGCACTACATCATTTATCTCCTCCATTAAAGTCCCTAAATTGGCTACTCAAGGTGGAATTGTGGTTCTTGAAAAAATCCAGAAAGCCTAACTTTGAACTTCAGGACTTGTTTTGATTTCAGAAAAGTAATCCCTATCTTATACTCTGCCTCAGAAATTTCCCTGAGAATTGTTTTCTTCAGAAGGGAAATATATCAGGTAAAATTGTGAAATATTTATTATTTAAATAGTACTTGACTCTGAATGGAAGCCATATGACTTGAAAATGTTTAAGGTGGGGTCTGATTTGGGTTTTTTTGGTGGTGGTGGGGAGGATTTAATTGGCTTACTTACAGTCTATTCAAGGTAAATTCTAGAAGGTACTTATTTTTAAAAGTCTCTATTAGTGATCTTAAATAAAAAGTAAAATTAGTCACCTGCATTAAGGAGTTCTGAAACCTATAATCTCAAGAATATTGAAAAAAAAAGCCCCAAATCATTAATTTTAAATATACAACATGTAACATTGTGAGTTCATGTATTTTGAATACTCTGCTTGCACTAGTATTCTTATTTAGAGACGATTTTCAGTCTCCTTTATAAACATTATTGCCTCCTCAAAAAATTTTAGTTATTCTGGTTACTATTCCGTAAAGGAAGAAACTATGCCAAAGAGTTTATGAGACTGAAAATTGTCATTTTCACAGAATCACAGAATCACGCAGAATGGTTGAGGTTGAAAGGGACCTCTGAAGGTCATTTAGTCCAACGCACCTGCTCAAGCAGGGCCACCTAGACCAGGTTGCCCAGTACTATGGCCAGATGGCTTTTGAATATCTCCAAGGATGGAGACTGTACAACTTCTCTGGGCAACCTGTGCCAGTGCTCAGTGACCCCAACAGTAAAAAACTGTTTCCTTAAGTTCTGACAGAATCTCCTGTACTTCAGTTTGTGTCTATTGCTTCTTTTCCTGTCACTGGGCAGCACCAAAAAGAGCCTGGCTCTGTCTTCTTCTTCCTCATGTTTATATAGATTGATAAGGTCTCCCCTGAGCCTTCCCTTCCCAAGGCTAAACAGTCCCAACTCTCTCAGCCTTTCCTTATATGAGAGATGCTCCAGTCCTTTAATCATCTTTGTGGCCCTTTGTTGGACTCTATCCAGTATGTCCATGTCTCTCTTGTACTAAGGAACCCAGAACTGGACAAAGTACTCCAGGTGTGGACTCACCAGTGCTGAGCAGAGGGGAAGGATCACCTCTTTAACCTGCTGGCAACACTCTTCCTAATGCAGCTCAGGATACATTTTGCCTTTTTTGCCCCAAGGGCCCGTTTCTGGCTCATGTTCATTTAGGTGTCCAGCAGGACCCCCAGGTCTTTTTTTGCAAAGCTGCTATTCAGCTGGGCAGAGTGGGATTCCAATCCAGATTTAGACACATGAATTTTTGTGTCTATTTGTATCCATACAAGACTCAACCCATTATAGTCTCTGCAAATGTAGGGGACAAATTACATAATGTTTCTAAATACAGGTAGATATTAACATTGGTTGAGATTCCCCAGGGTAATATACCCAACCTCCCACTGCTGATACCTTAGAGTATGGATCTCCCGTAAACTTTTTCTGTTATCTTCTAATCCTGTGCAACAGTCTTGGACACGCCACAGCATCTCAGATCGCACTAGTCACCTATATGTATGCAATTGAATCAAGTCCTTTGGTAGTATAGTCAACAGGGTCAAAAGAACCTACTCAGCTAACCAAATTTAGCATTTGCATTTGAGTGATGTGAAAGCAGAGCTCCAGTGGTAGTAATGGGATCTTACACATCTAGCTCATACACAGATATCTATATCATAGACAACTAAATTTAGGTATCTGGATCTTGAGTTGAGTTTCTTTTTAAACGAATTTTCATTATGAGAAATGGTAGAAAAACTTTGGTTTATTGCATGTGTCGTGGTTTCAGGTCAGCTCAGCCGGTAACAAAGCACCACGAAGCCGCTCACTCACCCCCCACCCCCTCGCCCCTGGCCACGTTGGGATGAGGAGAAAATACAAAGGCAGGCTCATGGGTCGAGACAAGGACTGGGAGGGATCACTCCCCACTTATGGTCATGGGCAAAAGACAGGCTCAACTTGGGGAAAAAAACAAAATCAATTTCATTTACTACACATCAAAACAGAAACAAAACACAAGGGTATTAGGAAGGGAAACTAAACATCAGAACACCTCCCCCCACCCCTCCCGCCTTCCCGGCTCAGCTCCACTCCCGGTGCTTTCTACCTCCTCCCCCCGGCGGCGCAGGGGAACAGGGGATGGGGGTTGAGTCAGCTCGCCACACATCGTCGTTGCCGCTTCTTTCCTCAGGGGGAAGATTCCTCTCTCGTTCCCTGCTCCAACGTGGTTCCTTTCCGCGGGCTGCAGTTCCTCACAAACTTCCCTGGTGCGGATCCTTTCCGCGGGCTTCAGTTCTTCCCGAACTCCCCTGGCGCGGGTCCTTTCCACGGGCTGCTCTCCCGTCTCACACTGCTTCAGCGCGGTTTTTACCATGGAGGCACGGCCATCTTGGGGAGCCTCCGCTCCACCGTTCACCCCCATGGGCTGCAGGGGGACAGCCTGCCTTCTCACTACGGGCTGCAGACCCATCAGCCTCCTCAGGCGCCTCCTCCTCCCCCTCCACTTCCATGACTCCAGTGTCGGCAGCGATGTTCCTCTCAGGTTTCCCAACCCCCACACTACCGGTTCCCCTTCTTAAATAGGTTTCCTAGAGGCGCTACCACCGTCACTCCCCGCCTAGAGGTGGGTCCGACATTTTGGCGCGCGCGTCCGACATTTTGGGGCAGCAAATTCTTCCAGCAACTTCTTAAAGGGGCCGCCTCTGCAGCCCCCCTCCCCTGCCACCAAGGAAAACCGCGCCACACAAACCCATAACAGCATGTTACACAATAAACATATTACAGTATTTTTAAAAAAATAAATTAAAAATTACTCTTTAAAAGATTTCTTGCTTTTCAAATACATAACATACAAATATTTTAGAAATTAGAAATAAACACAATGTTCTTTGTGCATTTTTTAATGAAATGGAGGGGAAAACTCACAGGCAAAATATTAACTCTGAGATAATTCACAAAACTAGGTGCTGCCCAAATAATGAAGCATTTGTTTCCTTCAGTTCAATTAGTATTTATTTCATGACAGGTACAACTCATATTCCCTTCTTCCCTCAGCTCCTGGTTTGCAGACAATAACACTCAGGAAATTGGATCAGATCAGAGCAACTGTCCAGCCCTGCTCCCTAATCTGAATTACCAGGAATCAAGATTTTGACCTACATTGCATTCATGCCTACAGATCTGTTTAGACACAACCTGTGAGACTGCTATAACCATTCACTGTAACCCACCAATACTGTAAAGAGAAAGGGGAGGGAAGAAGAGAATATATGAGATATAAATGTCACTCATCAACATGGCGCAGAAAAGCTGTGCTAGCTCGTGATAGGACAGTACACCTACCATGGGTAGGTTTAATACATTTTTTTCAGAAGAACAGGAAGCAGAAAGTAAAACTGAAGTGCAGAATGTGGGTCTCAAATTTACATTATCAGTATTAGGGCTAATCAGGTGTCTAGCTACTTGGCTACATATTACCTCACTGTTGGGCTTGTAAGAAAGTCAGGTTTTAGTTTTGAATAACAGGACTTTTTATTTTAAAGCCTTTGCATCCTTTTAAATAATAATTCTCCTTTATAACATTTCCAACTTGGGCTCAATGACTCCAAATCACTTTTTATTTTACCAGTTTGTACATTTTTAATTCTTGTTCTCTTCTTTAGTAATTTAATCTTTTAGGCATTTTGCATTTGAATTCTTTCACTGTTCTCATTTTATTGCTGCCAAAGACAGCAGACTGCATGCATGATTATTTTCATTTCCATTGATACTACTTAATACTGCAGACAGATTAAAGGAATCATATGAGTTTCACCAAAATTTATTATGCATAAATATTAAACAATCTACCTATATATAGATATCTGCTATGGGTTTCTTCTTCCTAAAGAGTGAAACAGTCTAGTTTTCATCTTCAGATAACCTACCTTTACATGATTTTTTCTTATCAAAAGCATAGTAAGGAATGACAATGGAAAGGACATTATTCTCTTCAGAGAAGTGACCCGCACAATGAAGAAATAAGAGGGTTCCTTTGGCATATCCTGTTGGCACCCATTTCAATGTAGAGAAAAAGTGGTTGAAGGAAGGGCATTATTCTATGAACCTCATCACTATAGGAACTCATGGAAAGTCTGTGTTCTTAAAGATCTTAGGAAGTCACATCTGAATATCTTTTAATATAAGAATGATGAAAAAATTATAATATTAAAAATATATAAAGAAATAGATCAATAAATAAATAAAACTTCAGCTTATGATTGTCCCAGTGGGAAGACTTTCCAAAATTTTGTTTTTCTGATGCTTAGAAATCTTTATATTGTTAGTGTTTTGTTTTCATGCTAAGCATGTTCATGGCCAATTTCTTGTGCTTGAAATGCAACCTATCTTAAAATACTTTTCTGCCTTCCTGCTATTAATAGAGATGCATTACCAGAGAACAGTAATATCTCTGTCTTTTACCAGGACAAATGGACTGACTTCTTTTAAGCAGTGTTCATAGAGCCTAAATTAGGTACCTGATCTTTCTCTGCTTCTGCATTTATGACTGATGAACTATAGGATAATTCTCTGTTATGAGATCCACATGTAAGTCTGGGCACATTGTACTGTTGAATTTCATTTTATTCCTAGCACTTCAGTCCTCTAAGTCATCATTCTTACAATGATGATGTTTTTTAATCTGCTTAATGCTGAGTTCTCCTAACCCTACCTCAGGGCAAGATCCAGGCACACAGCAGCCTCCCCTCTGCCAAGCTTCAATTTACAGAAGAAAGATACTCAGATACCTGGACCAGAAGGGAACTGTGATATGTTCCAGGTAGGTCATCAACACAAACAATTCAAGAACAGGGACTTTTGGTAGGTATGTAGTATAATGTGACAACCAGTCTAAATACACCCAACATCTCCTAACATGCTACCATTAATAAGCTCTACAGAAGCATGTCTACTTTTTATTCTGTAGCCACTAATTAGAAATACTAAACAACATTAGCTCCAAAAAGCTGTCTAGAAAACAGTGATATCAAAAGGTTCCTATTAGCACAGCATGATTAATTTTGATAAACTTGTGTATTATGTAATTTTCTGTTTATTGTGAAATCTTCAATTACTCTTTCTTCCAGGTGTTCCGTATCACAAAGGTTAAACAATTGTTCCTCAGCCACCCAAGATCTCATTTTTCTTCTTTTAAATACAAATTCTGCATTATATAGCTTCTAGCTATAAAAGACAATAGTCAACTTGACAAATGCTTACTGGCCCTCCCAAATTCAGCATATAACTTAACACACGAATGTAGGTGCCGCCCAAAGACCTCCTACTCGTCAATGGAGAGACAGGAGTTTTCAGACACCATTTAGAGCTTAGGGAGTTTGAACTGCTGTTTATAAAGGCTTTTTTCCATTGATTTTAAAGACGCTTGAGAAAACCAGGCTTCAGAAACTCTGCCAGGGCCCTGAGTGCACTCATGGACCCTAATGTCCCTGCCCACCCCTGGGGCTCCCCTGTCCCTGCCCATGGCCCAGGACCCCATGCCAGACCTCGGGGCCATCAGTGCCTGCCCCAGAAAGGCCATAGGATGCTGTCTCCAGCCCCACCACAGCTCTGTCCCACCCAGCCATGGACCCTGCTGAGCTGGGCCCACCCCACTGGCTGGTGTCCCAGCCTAGCCTTGACCCATTCCTGTCCCCATGGCCCGGCCATTCTGGACTGGGTCTGACCCTGGTTCCCCTCATTGGTCTCGATCCTGACCCCCACCTGCAGGCCAAAGTCCCTGCCTGGCCTTGGCCTGTCGCCAAGGAGGTGCCCAAAGCCTGGGGCTGGGGCTGCCTCGGCTGCCACCTTGGCCTGGCCTGCCATTGCCACGCAGTGCCCTGACCAACTTTGGCTCCAGGCTTTACTTCCATTGCAGTGTGGTGCTTCTTTCTTCTATCTATCTCCTCATTCCAACAGTTACTCTGTTGAATGTCAGGGTTTGGTGCCACATTAGATTGTCTTTTATCTCTACCCTTTCCTGAAAATGAGTCAGACTTCCAAGGTTTAGACAGTATTAAAAAAGCCTTTTGCTCACTTCTTTTATTTTCCTTTGTAAAGGGAAACCGAGCTTGACTTTCTGATATTGTCACTTTATGCTTGCACTTTTTGACCTCTAAAGTATAGGTTCCTTTAATGATCAGTCATTTTCCCATTCCAGATAGGCTCCCTGTTTACTTCTAATATCCTTTTTATGAGATGGTTGTTTATCCAGTCAAGCCTTTAAATAGCTTTCTTAGAAGTTTTTTTCTCTCTGTGAGTCTCTGGAAGAGATGCGAGTCCCAGATAATTTTTGTGCTTTTCACTTAGATAAATTCTAGTCTTGTTCCCCATTGAATTTTTTGAGCTATTTAGTCCAGTTAACTTCATTAATTAATTTTCTTAATTGTTGAAATTTGTACTTTGGAAACAAAAACCAAAACAAATTCTTAGCTCCTGACCCATCCTGCTGAAGTCATTTAGAGGGGAATGAGCCCAGGACGGTAATACTTCCCCCTGTTTGCACAATGTATTCGCAAAGTGATTTATACTAGTCCAGTCAAAATGCAAGCACTTCTGTTGATATTGAGTTTAATTGGGCACAGTAATGACTAAAGGCTTTTAAAGGTCACTGCTTCCAGATGTTCAGCTATTAGTCACCATCACCCAACAAACTTTCTATAGTAAATAAAGATAAAATAAAGAAACACTGCAACCTTCAACAAAATTAGTGTGGGGGACTGGTAGGATTATATAGTTCTGCTTTCTGGTCAGCTATGTTCAATTCCCCCAGAACACAAAATCTTACTGAAAATAAATTTTACCCTGTAAAGGAGAGCCATCCTTTACTTTATTCAGGCAAGTAGGCTTTACCTTCATGAGTTACACAGTTGCAGTTTGAAACTTACAGTCTTTATAAAAATTCCGATATTTTACCCATTGAATAATCAGGGTCTGTCTTTTTGAACAGTACAATGTGTGTAACCTCTTGCCTCTGAAAGTTTAAGCAGCTTCCTCAGTGCAATTTAGGAACTAACATTGAAAATGGGGGTTGTTTCAAAAATTAATCCTATTGGAATCAAGGTTCGTGTTCATTACCCTTGGCTTATTAATAGCTAATTTCTTGATCTTTTAAAATAATTTTTTACAGAAATTGAATAATAAATTTCCAGAAAGCAGTTTTTAATAAACTGACTGCCCCCGATAAAGTTTCATACTGTTACATAGTATTTTCACAGGTTAATTTAAAACAATTTTGTAAACTTTTTTCTACTCTCTTCCTAAAGACGCACATAGGCTTAGATTTCTGTAAGTGCTCTATATTTTGTCTTCTCGTGTTACTCAGACTTTGAATAAATAGAAAGAATTTGTCACTGCTTAGAAACTAGTGCAGGATTTAGTTTTCTGAGAAATCAGTTAATTCCATTGAAGCTGTTTTAATTTTAGGAGAATTTAAGATCAAATTATTTAAAATGCCAGTGCTCAACCTTCTCTTGTGGACATAAATTGGTGAAATTTATTCATTCAGAGTGAACAGAAACATAACTAGGAATTGAAGCTACTACTGAATCACTGTTCGTAACTGAATTCTGTGCAAATGCTTTTCATATGTAATTAGAATTCACACAATCAAATGTTATGAGAATGCAACATTTCTTACATACTTTTGTTTATCATGTTAAAACAGAAGTGCTATGAGAAATCTCTAATTTTAATCAGATATATACGATGAAACATTCCTACACTGAAGAAGGAAAGCAACATTATTGAATCTTCTTTCCAATCCATCTTTACCATGTTTCATCCAAAAGGCTGTGCTCCTTATTTATCAGCACTCTGCTTCACTAGTGAGATAAACAGCATTCTTTAAAAGATATATTGCCAGACTTTACAGTAGAATTCATTTGCTGGAGTGATAAATCTAGAGCTAAACCAGAATACAGTCTCATTTAATCTGAGAACATTGTCACAATTTATGTAATGGCTGCTCTAAAGGTTAACAAGAAAACATCCCATCTCTTTTTTCAAATGTCAGCCAAATATTTTATAGATTTCTCTCCATCCCCTCTTGTAGCCCCTTTAGTTAAATTAGCGCAGCTGTCTGAGACATCAGATTTAAGGCCTTTCAATGTTCCCTTGATCTGAGAACAGATGCTTCAGGAGTATTGCCAGGCAAAAGGTAAAGTAGACTAGTGCAGCACATTTTCTAAGCACATTATATATGCAGAATTGATAGGTGGATAGGTAAGGATACACTCTATCTATTAAGAGACTTTTAAAATCCTGGAAACAAGCTTACAGTGTCCAAAAGCAGATCCAGCCAAAATGTACCGGCCCAGTGCTGTCCTCTATTTACAGAAATGTCTGGCAGAATTTTGGTTGGTTAAAAATCCAGTAAAAAGTTAGCTTAACAGGATGACTCAAATTTAACATTGATACTGAATGGCAGTAAGTGTACTTTACAAAAGAAAAATTTGAGACTCTGGAGAGCTCAGATAACAACATGTCCTCTAGGCACACAGCGAGGAAA